>VOMN01101256.1:0-46065 GCA_014899125.1 Orchestia grillus
CCACTCCCTCACAACCCCGCACATTGACCCACCGCTCCCTCACAACCCCGCACATTGACCCACTGCCCTCACAACCCAACCCCTCACGTAGATCCCCCGCACACCTCGTGCAGCTCCGTAAGTTCCTATGACGTAGTCAGCAAACGCTTCTCTCCGCTCTGGCATGGCAATGTTCACCAGCGAAGTGCATATTTCCAATATAATTCATACCTGCCAACTGCTGCGCTAAACATTTCATTTGAACGACTCGCAGTTATTCGCAAAAGTAACTAGTGACGAGACGAAACGTACAAAAGAATACGAGTCGTTCGTTGCTGGGAGAATTTGGTTCGTTTGAGTGCGCTCCGATGCAATGGCCTGTAGTGCGCTACCCAGGGCCACCACGACACTCCTCACCGCTGCTGCTGATTCCTAGCTGTAGTCGAAATAAAGAGGTTTGTACTGGTATTTTTGCAAGATATCGCATTGTCTTAATGCATTCTCGTATCATCCTTGTTCGCTGTTACTGAATAGTTCTCGTAATTTTATGGCTCTATGAATATTGTTGCAATGTGCCACAGCAATGCATTCAGTTTTTTTTGTTAATATTCTATATTTTGAACAGTAGTTGTCAATTTCTGCACAGCGAATGTACCATCTGTGATGTGTTTTTCTATATTTCTTCCGTTGCCCTCTGTCTCTCGCCTCAGTGTGCAAAATGGCTGGACGCTGGAGCGATGGTATGTTCAAATTGCACCTCTACATGAGGTGTTATGATGAAACTTGTTTTTTAGCCTATCTCATAGACTAAGCATTCCTCGGGGACTCGATACAGCTTGTTCGTTAGGTCCAGGATGTTCTCTGATGGTGCCCGTTTTTACAAAGACCCCCGGGCGTTGACACTAGGGACGATAAGTTCCACTGCATAATCAGCAATAGTAATTGCAGTAGCCTTCTGTCAGTTCAAGTTTGGAGTAAGGGAAGCCTTAATTTGATCTGTTGTTGATCTTTTTTGTGGTCAGAGTGACGGGTGTGCCGACCTCGTACACGAGGATCTGTCTCATCTCGCTCCACCATCTTGTTCTTCTACCTCATGGAGGTGCTGATGTCTGGTTTTGTCCAGCCTCTTGAGAACATTGCCACTCAAATGTAGTCTGTAACCGATCTGAACTTGGAAGATCATCTCAACTTGTAGGAGGTTTACTCGTGTGTTGCCCTCACCGCGCTGTATAATCCCCAGCAGCAGTTAGGCTCTGCAACGTCGGTCAGACTGTCGAGTGTGACGTCCGTGCAGTTGCAACGGTGTGGGTTCACGTGGCAGGTCCGCATGGGAATTCTATCTTGTTGAACATAATGTTGAGAGTTAGGAATAACGTCAAAACGGTCCACTGCCTCTGCCTGTACTCTCGGACTAACGTTGTTTGTCATTTGTCTTAATTTCTCTGGCACTTCTTGTGTCGCTCTTAGCTTTTCATTTTGGAACTCTCAGGTTTGTTTCCTATGCGCCGTGTAAGGAGAACGAGGCCTGTAACTCGGTATAAACTCTCGCTGCAATTTTTTGTCGTGGGGTTAGAAAAACACGGGGATTGACGTTCCTCTTGATTTCATATATATTCCGATGGGGAAAGTCGGGGTAAAGGAAGCCCTGTAACCTACGGTTCTCTAGCCAATTGATTAGCTTGACTATACATGGATAGCATATGGGATTTATGATAAGTTCCGTATACGAATGCTGCATGAAAACGTGGATCCAAGCGTTTGCTGCTAACACGTTTATTGACAACCAATTTATTCGAGTTCTATTGCTAGTTCACTGAAGCTCTGCAACGCGCAATGATGATTCTTTATTGTTTCAATTTGCGTCATTGTACGCTAGGACTCTAGTCCTAACTCGTCCCTGACATAATATCGAGTCTACCTAGAACATCGCGTAATTTTCCTTGTCTAGTCATCGCAACTATGAAGGTATTTTGGAGGAAATTCTGCTATTTATCAGTTTTTGATGCAAAAACTTGTTAAATGTGGCCTCTACCAAGAAAATTTACGGTAATCTTGCGCGTGTTTCACTCGCTATGTATCTCGTTCTTCTGGTGGCTGCCGTCCTCGAGTTTTTCTCTTGAGTAAATGAATAAATTTTTATTTATTTAATACATTAATGAATTAATTTGTTTAACGACTTGGATTGGCGATGAAGTAATCGTAATTTTACACGAAGCTACCACCAGGATGCCATGCGTTGGCATCTCGTTATTTCCGGTGCTTTAGGCTTCAGATTACCGCCGTGCTCAGTTTTGATAACTTCCGAGCTGAAGTTACGGCTACTAACGAAAATTTCATTTATGTTCGGCATTTGACCGTTATGAGAACGATATTTTGTTACGAGTTACCCTTCTAACGAAGGTTATTTTTGTGTATAACATGAAAATAAATACCTCCTCGTTTGCTTACGACAATATTTTTGTTGAGTGTTCCTTTCTCGTTGAGGAATGGTTTGCTTATTGTCCAAAATTCATTGTTATCTTGTTTTATTTATTTACGAATCCGTACGTCTATTGTTATTTTAAAGTCCTGAGTTATTTCTTATAATTATTGGGTTGTCCTGAAAGTTCTTAACGCTATTTACATTCAAAGAGACATGAAGTGGACTTTGGGAAAAGCCCAAATTTTTCCCAATTCCCAAGTTTTGATACTAGGCTTTCTTCAATTTTTGAGTTTAACACATCGTTCAGTCTAACGTGTCCCACTGCGATGGTTATTTTCCGTGCTAAAATTTTCATTCTTATATTTTGCAAACGATCTTCGAACAATCGATTCACCCAGAGCATCACCACCAAACAAGCAGCTGTTTTTGCGAATCTTTGCAGATTTTTCGCTTTTTCTTATGACAAAAAGATCACCATTCAAATTGAAAATTTTCTTAGTCCATTTTGGTGATCAATAAAGGGTATCTGAATTTTAAAATGTGTGAAATTCAATCACGAGCGAAGAACGCATGTATTTACAAACGGTAAAACTTCATCTGTGATCTAGCTAGACGCAATATTCATAGGTTTGTTAGACGGCTAGCAAACCTTGGCTTCCAAGTGACTCGGAGCTTTCCGGACAACCTGCCACTTGCGTTGGAGCAGCATAGCTTTGTAAGCGCAAGGCGCTGCCCTTATACCGTCCGTAGACCTGCACCCCCCTCGGGGCTCTGCGATGAATGTTGCTGTGTCTTAAGTTAGTGTGTGTCGTGGCCATGTTCTGCGGGCCATCTCTGCTTCAGCGGTATCTGGTCATGGGACAGTGTCGTATAGGAGGTGTTATAGTGTTAGGTCTTCTTGTGTTTTGTTCCTTTTCTTCTTTCTGCTCTCTTGTGAATGGCCGGGGTGTCGTGCTCACGTCCGACCCGCACGGGTGGCGTTTGGGTGCGCGTCATCGATGTCCATTTTCACGCGTTGTAGTTTCATCAGGTGCAATACGACGCGTCTTCAATAGTGCTTCTTATCAGGCGTCTTCAGCTGTATATAACTCATATTCAAGTCATCTTGTTCTTCATTTCATGCGTTAGGTACAGACCTATGTCTTGTCTTAGAATTTCTTGCAACTTTCCGTGAGAGGAGTAAACGATTAGAGGGTAAATCTCCAGACCGAGATCTAAATAGTCTCGCTTGCAAATTTTATCTTGAGAACATTGTTTCGAAATAGAAAGTAACTTCAATTTTATCAGTAGAGTATCATAAAATCTAGGCAGACGTGTGAAATCGTGCTTGAGCAGTCGTGTTTGAGGGACTTTTTAAAAAAAAATTTTTCAGCAGCCACCCTTGGTGATTACATGCGACACCGTAGATCGTCTTGGCATTTCTTGCCTGTTAAAGTTTTACGAAAATGAACAAGCGTTTACGATATACGTTACCGCTTCCAGATACTTTTACCATAGAAATAAGACACCGAGGTTTAGATAGGATATTGTGTTGTTATAAAAATCTGACCCCTAAGTTCTAGATGTCCACATTTATACTATCTCAATATTATTCTGAACAAAACGAGTAGCGTTGCTATCAGACTGTTGGTTTCAGACCACAGTTTGTGAACTCGTTAAAAATTCGTACAATGAATTTCTGTAAAGAATTTCTGAACAGCACGAAACATAACGCATAGTTTGTTAATAAAATTTTCCAAGTTCACTTCAGATGCTAAGCCAAAGCAAGCAGCCTTCTTGTATAGAAATGTGTCATTGCCAAACCTGCTGACCACGTGATTCTTTCGATATTTATATTTTTTTTAATATGAATCATCTTCGCTGTTATTCCATAAGATGAGTTCGAGCAAAGTTTGTGCATATTGCACCGCGTTCAATGTTGCACAACTCGTGTGCTGGTTGGTTGAGTGCTACGCAGGTCCCCTGCTGGGACAGCTCACGCCCTGCCACGAAAACTAAAACGATTCTTTCGAATTTTCTACCGAATATCAGCTCACATTTTCCGTTGAAATTAATGCAGATCTAGACATTCTTCCCTACAATAGGCTGGTCATTTAGACCCATTTTCTTGAGCCTCCTGAGCACATAACAGGTGTAACTGTCTGGTCTAGGTATGATTCGTGCTCTTTTCCTGTGGTGGGAACCGTGTTAAACGTTCTCATTGATGTAAAGACTAAATAGAAATAAACAAAATGTCCGTTGACTAAATTAATTGAGCTTTTTAACACGATAGATTCAAAAGGTGATCGTAAAAGGAGGAATGTCCAAGTAGTACCAAGTGTGAAAATATTTCTATTCAACGATGGTTTCGATCGTTGACGCCATTGCCCCGAGTTCCTACTGCACATACTGCATCACGCGCATGTTTTAATAGCCACCTTGTCTCATAGTGTACATTGCCAATTGTTAAGCTTAATCTATTTCTAGACGTCAATGCGTCTCGCCTAAAAGTTTATTACCTTTATTATTATAATTATTATTAATATTTATTGACTTGTTTTATGTTAATTTAGTTTCATTTGAGTATGTATACGGAACTGCTTGCTTGATGCTCTGCCCTGAAGTCGCCCGTGCCATTGTGTTGCGGCTGCTCGACCTGTTGGGTGACTAGGGTGTTGCCTTACACCTCGACCGACGCCATTATTCCTTGATGCAGCTAATCCTTTACCTAAATGTGAAGACGTTTGATCTGGAGGAAGTTCTTGCGTTCAGTTTCGGAATGACAACTTTTCTCTCGAGAAGAAACAATATTCATTGGGAATGGAAGAAAGTATTTGACCACTTGAAGACTCGGGGTTAGCTCAGCGAACTCTTGTAGCAGGACACAAAGTCTTGTGTTTCACTACAGGGTCAAGTATGTATTCAGTTTCTTGAGCAGTTGTAAAAGTTAGGCGACAAAATTTCATGTTGCCTATTTTTTATCCGGCCTAAATTGAGTTGCTGGTTTCAGTATTTGTGTTTTTGTGCTCTCATTAGACATTTCTGAGTTGATTACCTTTCCACCCCGAATGGTGTTCGCGTGTTTCGACCTCGGAAATTGACCCGGCTGTAGCCCTTAGGAAATTTCCCCGCGTTATATTCCTTGATGACTTTCCATTAACGCAAATTTTATTTCGCGAATATATGAGTAAGTGTTCTTAATAATTAGGGTTTCGGTCCAGTAATTATTACCGTGGCATAGATCATCTACCTCACATGCGTCACCACATTGCCACTCGCCCGCTGCTTCGCGCCCAGGATGCCGAAGATGAGCACCGGCTCTTGTGCTCCACAAAGGCTGGAAGGGACAATATTTTTTACCTACATCCCGTGTGTGAAGGAAAAGCGAGTAATTTACCTCTGTGCTACCCCGTCAGTGGGACGACTTGCCGCAGACACGGCAGTGAAGCGCCTCCGTCTGATGAAGTCGTGGCCCGATGCTGCTAGCTGTGTGCGTCAAATTAGAATCCTAGCACGCTAACTTTGGGCAGGAGGCGAGTGTTGTCGCACCTCAGCTAACCTTATACTCATCGTTGGTAGTGGCGTGACTTGAGTTGAAGGTTAGTGCTCTACAGTAATTCATATGAATTCGTTTCCAAGGTGACCATGGTCATCCTCATCAGCTGACGTGTCTCAAAATATTACTACAAACATGATGCCTCCACACAGGGTCTCAACGGCTTCTATTTTCCCGACCTGCATGCACATTTTTCAGATTTTAGTTACTCTTTTGTCTCATTAGGGCGCTGCCAATGTCAGTCATACGTGGTGACCTTAACGCTTTAGATGCACGGTCTAACTGCAGCAAATCAGCAAAGCCTGCGCCCGTAACTGCTATAGGATTAATTCCTTTACCCTGAAAGTCATGAGTGTCTCTATTTTGTCTATGAAGAGAAAGTTATGGGACGATTCGTATTATGTATTCAACTTACCATAGTTGCCCTTTTGTCTTGTTTTTTACGTGTGCGTGAGACGCACTCTGTGACGGTGGAAAAGCTTACTAGGCATTGGTTTTCAGTTACGAAATCTAATTCGTTTGAACTGACAGGAATAATGAGATCGGAATGGTTAAGCCAGGCGATTATCTAGTTATAGTCACATTGTAGTGTCTCAATATGGGTACGAGTCCTCTTACTTTTTTTGAATGATTTTTCTCTTATTTTTCTGAAATCGGTCGAGGTGAAGGTGACGGGGTGACTGAGTCGTCATTTTTTTTGTTCACGCGAAATATTCGATTTAATTTCAATCAGGTAGTTTCGTGTCTCGCTTACATTTACTGTCATTTGAGTTTCAGATTAAAATTTTGGAAGTATTTGAGGGAAAACAAAAAGAATTTTTCTTTATTTTGTATTATATTTTATTACTTGGGTAGATCTCTACGTTAAACCGTTCGTGATAGTTGATCTGTTTTCGTTGTTACCTTCATTGAAGACCTAAACCTATGCATGTTAAAAAGTTGTTTTCTTTCAGTTAATCCCGCGTAGATCGTTGCCACCCTATTTTTGTTGCCTCTTGTTTGCCAGTCCTTCATTTATTTTAAGTTTGACTTCGAGATTTTGTTTTCCGTTTGAAGAAGTGATGGTAGGTTTGTGTTGAACTAAAAATGCCAAGGCCGTTTACTCCGTCTCTGTTTAAGCATTCAGTGTTATGAATGTGCTCCGTACAGCTGACTTTTGTGTGTGTACAAGTACTAAAGACACGGTCGTCCTGGGGCAACTTTTAATGTCAACTTTCTAGTCGTGCAGTTATAAAACTATTCAATTCTAGGTTACTCTTTTCTTTGTAGCAGCTTCGTGTACGTCACTCAATTTTTCTCTCAAATGATGACTTCCTATGATGTGCCGTATTCAAAATTTATTTTCACATTGGAAGCATTATTAGTACTCGTATCTGCTCGGCCCAAGTGAATTCAGATCATTAAACTTTAAAATTTCATCCTGCTAATAGAAGTAGCCCAGTCCGCGTCTGCAATTGCCGTTGGCTAATTGGGGTGGTGTGGGTGAGAGGTACATTGTTCCTCACAGGTGGTAGGACTCGAAAACAAGGGGGCGGATTTTCCTCTTCCTCCCCTAATTAACATCCTCGTCCTTCATAGGCCGAGGGATGGGCTGGGTTGCAGCAGGAAGTGAGATTCGTGCTTGCTCTTGACTTCTTCACCAGAAGCAGAAGTGGCTTTAGACATTTTCTCTGAGTTTTATTCTTCTACTCATGCATTTTGACGTACTCTTTGGTCTGCTTAGAAGTGCCTGATGTCCCTCATGACTTACTTATATTTTTGGTGTTGTACGTTGTAACGTGCGGCGAGTATTTCTGTACGTGTTGAGGAACTCGTGCTTCAACCTCTGCATTTTATGTTATGACGGATATTTTATTTTTGACTCTATTGTTTTGTTCACTGCTAGGAAAATTAAGGCGTAGGTTCGTCGATCTGTGTTTTGTGCCGCTCAGAATTGAGCTGAAAGTTTTTTAAGAATAAATTTGCAGAAAAATCGTGTGTGAAGTATTAATATCCTCTTCGTAGACGTATCCAGATTAGAAATCGGCGAAGGAATCATCCATATTTTGTGTTGTGATTAGGAGCTAGTCTATAATGCTAAATGTGTACCTACAAAATATCTACTTTTAAATCAGTTCTCTAAGATTATTACTTGCAGTAGCGAATGCTTATATTAATCGTTGTTTTACTCTTTCTTTGGTCAAGGATGTTTGTCAGATAATATCAGCTTCTATGGATGTACTGTGTTGATGAAATGCCACTGAAAGTTGTACTTTTATTCTTGTTCTTCTTTTTCTTCTCCGTTGCATTGTGGTTATGGAAAATAGCCCACAATTCAGTTGAATGTTGTGCGATCTATTGTTACGCGGTGGGATCGTTTGCCTTACAGTGAAATCGATTTCAGGGGTCTTAAAAACGGGCTGAACACTGCTCGGCGTTGTGTTTATTGTGGTCGAGCGTGTCGGATATTCAGGGATGCTTTGATGGCTGGGATTAAAGTTGTGACATAGTCCCCGTTTAGGGCTCCCCAGATCCTGATTCCAGATTGGAAGAAGAAACGCAGTTACACGTCAGTTCTCGTGTGCGGCTCTTGCAACGGCAGATGGTGGCTCCTGGAGGGGTAAGTAGAGGGCTGTAGAAGGGGTAGGCATTACGGCTACACCCACAAGACCCTGCATGACCTTGTACATCATGCACTTTTTGTTCGCTGTTCTCTTTTGGAGCGGCACTAGCTTGAGTTTCTTCACCATTTCTATGGCACCGAATGTACCGCTATAGTCCTGCACAATGTCCTGGCCAGAACGGCGCTGACTGAGCCTTTTCCAGCATGGTGACTAGGTGTTGTTGATGGGGCTCACAGACAGAGGATGCAAATTCCATCATGGGGCGGGAGAGGCTCTTGCACCACTGCTTCTAGACTCTTGTAGCGTATTCTTTCAAGTGTTGATATGCGAAGGTGCTTGTTCTGTTCGTTTTCGCTGCCTGCATAGGGTGCCGTTATGGAGGTTGTCAGAAATCTAGAGTTCGAGGTATTTGGCACCGGGGGACGTTTTCATGGACACGTCCATGGAGCGAGTAGCTAGTGGTAATCCTAGGTGACATTGTGTGACTGTAAGGTGACGCTTGTCATTGTTAAAGGACATCGGCCACTTTTTGTCTCAGGCTTCCAGCCTCTCCAGGCCTCCCTGCAGGTGGTCGGCATCCTTCAGTGAATGATTATGGGAGTGCAGGATAGTGTCGTCGGCGAAGAGTTGGACCTTGATTTGAATTCCTTCACCCAGATCGTGGATATACATCAGGAAAATGGTAGGTCTAAGAACGAAACCTCAAGGGACTCCTGAGACGACTGGCAAACTCTGGAGCTCTTACCT
The DNA here is from genome assembly GCA_014899125.1 of Orchestia grillus. NCBI lineage: Eukaryota > Metazoa > Arthropoda > Malacostraca > Amphipoda > Talitridae > Orchestia > Orchestia grillus. The sequence continues at coordinate 9,287 of VOMN01101256.1, forward strand.
TTCACAGTACTTGCTAGGGGCTGTTCGAGAGGAAGTTCTGAATCCATCTCATGGTGCGGCCTCTGATGCCGTTGCCGTAGAAGTCCAGCTTTAGGAGACCTTGGCGTGGGACTTTATTGAACGCTTTGGTTAGGTCCAGCAAGATAGAGTCGGTCTGTCCGACCTTGTCGAACTCTGCCGCAACGTCTTCAACCGTCAGGATCAATTGTGTCACCGGGATTTTTCAAAAAATCCTTTTGCATTTGTGCAGGTATCAGCGATATTGCTACAGTTCAGATGTCCTGTGATCTCTGATTTGACGATGTACTCCAAGATCTTGCAGGGATGTTGCAGCACATGCAGGTCAAGGATGTCGGTCGGTTATTGGCCATATGGCTTCTGTCGCCCTTCTTGAACATTGGCTGCACGTGGGTTACATTCTGACATTCAAATGTTTTTTAATAATATTTTTTAATGCTTTTAATGTTTTTTGCTTATTTTACAGAAGTATACTCATATGTACTTCAATTCATTCAGATTAATTAAAAATAGTTTTGATGGATGACAATTCGTAAAAAATGCTAGGTTCGCCGTTTAAGAGTTCACGCTCCAATAATCTAATCTATCTGTTAAGTATGTCAACTTCAAATATTGTATAGTATGGCCACTAACTTCCAACAAAACAGTTTTTAAACTATTTCGGACAACTTCGAATGAGGGTTCTCGATCACTCCCTAACCTCATAATTAGCGGTATAAATATTGTGTGCAATATATTTTCCGTTGAATGGGTTTGTAAATTATTTTACAACAATACAAGTATAGGTCCAAAGATTTTATACCTATTGGTAGACTTTCAATGTATGCAAAGAAGAGCACATAGTTGTAAAAGTTATTTTAATATTTTTGCTTCAGAAACTTCTTTTAACTAATCAGTTTGAGTGTATTTTTCAAGTCACTGCTGTTGAACGAATCATAAGACATACGGCGAATGTTTCGTATAGTAAGATAATTAATCTTCAGCAGATGTGCAAAAGAAGAACTAATTCATTCAGGTCAGCTTAAGTGTTAAAAATTGAAAAGGCAGCTTTACTGTTGGGTTGGAGTTCTTTGCATAATCAGTTAGCCAAAATATATTGCTTCCTACGCTCTGAAGCACCGCACCAACACGTTTTGTGCGAAATTTTGCCCACATATAACTTGTTTCGACACTAAATGTTGTTATTTCTAATGAATTTTTAAAGCTACTGTTGCTACAGGCTCTACAGCATATTGATTCAAACTGAATAAGTACGATATGGAATGGAAACGTTTTTTTCGTCATGCTCTAAAGCTGTGCCGTCGACCAGCGATATCGTAGGCGAAAGTACAGTCGGGTGGGCGAGATGCCAATTGCCAAACTCGCCCAAAGTAGTAGTAGTTACTCACCAGTATCAGCCACACGCACAGCTGGTTGAATTGTCGGGGCGGGGCACAATTTTTATCTTGACGCTTGTTTATTCTTGTTTTGCGATCATTTTGTGGCTAAACCGTGTGCTTGTTTCAGACTTTGTCAGTGTTATTGTCGTACTATCTTGAACGTAAGTATGGTGTGCAACACATGAGCGAGAAAATAAGCTTGCTCAACCTTGACGTTATCGTCCCTGAATTGGAAACAGTTGAAATGATAACAGAAAATTCGTAATATGATTGATCATGTAAATTTATTAGATATATTTTTCTGACTAGCGTTTAGCACCTAAATTCATTTTTTAGATCACTTTTGAAGTGAACTGGAATATTTAATTTTCATGTGTTAGAAGAAGTTAGCACATATTGCAAGAAGTTTATGTGTGTTAAAGAAGTTGTATTTGATTTTTAGCCAAGTTTGTGTTGTGAATTGCAAGACTAATCAGTAGGTATATTTAATTAGAAGACAATTTGCTTTGAGTTTTTTTGTATTTCATTCATCTTTCCTATCATGCTGATGATTTTCATTTGTTTTTCAGAAATACTTGTCACCATGGATGACATATTTCATTGGTGCCGTGAAGGCAACATGTTACAAGTTAGAATGTGGTTGGATGACACTGAACATGACCTCAATCAAGGGTAAGTAATTTTAAGGCTGAATACACTAGACATAGCATCAATCAAAGGAAAATATTTTCAGCAACATGAATATTATTAAAAAACATGTGAGGTATTATGAAAACATTACAGCTACAAATGGTATCTACCTTCAGCTTCTATTTTTGATGCACTAATATATAAATTTTTGACTGATTTCAATACTTTTTCTCATAATTGCATGAAAACCCAAATTGAAGAATACATATAAAAATTACTTTTATTAATAATATTACAATTATTGAGCTAAATTTCACTGCAAAAATCTAATGAAATTCACCGCAGAATTTTTTAATGTTGCAGTGCTGCTGAATGGCTTATACTGATGCTTTGACATAGCTTTAATAATCATAATGAAATTTGACTTTACAGCTGCAAATTTATTGTTCACTTCTAAGATTTGGCCCAGAAAAATGCACTAGCAAAGCAGGACAAAACCAGGATGGGGTGGTGTGCTGCTGTGATGCTATGTACTTGGGTGGCTTCATATGTGAAGATTTTCTCTCGTACACTGTAGCCTATCAACACTGATTCATTAACATCTCAACTTCTGGTAAACCAAACCATAAGCTACCTGAGTAAATGCCCTCAGGCACTTCAGAGAACACTCTCTTAATATTAGCTACACAGTTAGAGCTTGAGCTGTTGGGTCAAAAGTGTTTTCCTTCTATTCGAGTTTTACCATAAAACATTTGATTTTCCCCTTTTTTTTGTGCTGTAGCTTAAAAATATTGCCATGGAAAACCTGACAAATATGTTAGTCATAATATAAATAGTGTTTTGCTCTTAGTAATGTAATAGATATGTGTTGAAATGTATCAATTTATTTGACACAGTAAAATAAATCAGCTCTCAGTGACTGTGCTCATTTGACTTCTGTTCGATCATGACATAACTTGACAATTATTTCTTCACTCGACCATAATTTTGGAATTTATCTGTTGCAATGATTGTTCTCCAAGGCCATTTTTCTTTATTGCCTACAAAAACTTTAAATGTCACTGATATGCAGGTGATAAGGATTTTTTGTAATGACTAAAATTTAGATTACATTTTTGTCATCTCTTATTTCCTTGATTGTGAAGTGCATAGGTGTATATTGCTTAACTCTTAATTAGAAGAAAACTAGAGAAGCTTGAAGCTATTCACAAATTTTATGTGCTCAAAATAGGCACTGATTCACTTGGTAAATACTGTAGTGTCTATCAAACATTTATGATGAATTTTTTCTTCTAACTATGTAACACATATTGTAGGTTGTCAATGACCTGGTTGTTAGGACAGAGATAATGCACTGATAGGGCTGGAAAACATCAGCAACATGTACCTAAAACAATGTTTTCTTTGATGTTGAACAATTTCTGAAAATTTTTATAGTATTGAATTGGAAAATTGGCAATTTAATGTATTCATAGATATACAATTGAGGGGCTTAAATTGTTCAGCTTGTCTTGCTGCGACAAAGACTTTTTGGAAAAATGCAAGCTATTTGAGGTATGCCATGTTAATAAGTATTACAATGAAGTACTCAGGACTTGGTGGAAAGTTTCTGAGTTATGACCTAATAAGTATTTGAAACTGTGCCAAGTTTCATTCACTGCTCTCCAACATTAGCTAAACTGAACTGATGCTATCAATTTTTGGTTAGTTTTTGTGTACATCTTATGAATAAATGTTTAGTACAATCTTGAAAGCAATCTATAACATTTTGATAATTAAATTTTAATATTAGCTCATATGAAGTTTCTTGTATGTGAGTGCTATAAGGTGCCCAAGCTGGCAAAATATTGGGTAAAATTGGAAAAATAATCTTTTTTACAGAAGAGATATTGACTGCTGTGCAGTATTGCTATTGCTAGTCAATGCCAGCCAATATTAAAATATTTACTTTGTGCTCTATACTTAGATGAGTAAAATATAAAACTTTTCAGTTATGCTAATACCTTGCTAAATAAGGCAATTCATATTAACAGTACACCATAATCTGAGCAGTATTTTCAAGTTTCATAGGTAATATGGTCTCATAACCAAGCCTTAATTAATATGATATAACATAACATTTACTTGAGAGTTTGACCCATTGGTAATAAATGGGGAAGAACTTAATAACTGTCATATTATTTAACTTCAGTTAAGTCATATAATTTAACTTCACTTTAAACTGTTGAGGAAACTACCAACTTTATCTTTGTTCTCAGTGATGACCACGGGTTCTCTCTGCTGCACTGGGCAGCAAAGGAAGGCCAAATGAGTGTGGTAGAACTACTGCTTAATCGAGGCTGTCGAGTGTCCCCCACCAACTTGGGGGATGACACCCCTCTGCACCTAGCAGCCGCGCATGACCACAGGGAGATCGTTTGCCATGTGAGATTTTCTCTTTTAGAAATCCATTAATAGTAATCTTAGAGTCCTCTGCCCTTGTTGCTGTTGCATTTTAAAAATGGTTTATTTTGAATTGTTTACACAGCCATTATGAAGGAAATAGGGTGAAAAGTTTTTGAGCTTATTTTCTGATGTTGCACAATTTTTTACTTGTTTGTGCTTTGCATGCAGTTCTCTGACTGAGGGAAAAAAGCTTGTGTTGAATGTGCTAGAGAATCAAAGCAGTATTTTAGTAATATAGTTTTAACTTAGGGTATGATGGTGCACATATTTACCTCAGTTATGGGTTTATTGCATTTATTACTGTTGGGCGTTTCATTTCTGAATACCATGAGTGAACAAATTCATTTTTTGTGTCAAACCCACCAACAATTTATGACTGTTGTGGGGAAAAGGCTATCAACTGATATACGTACAAAGTATGAAATATTTACATTTGCCATCAAGCATATGAGTGTACAACATTTCTCACATTGTGGAGCATTACGTTCAACTGCAAGCAATATTCCATTGAGGTAAATCTCTCATTGCTCCTGCTCTAACACAGCATTTATTCCCAATACTAAACCCTCAGGGGCATATGATAGGCCATAGGCAGAATAGTTAGGTTAGTTAGGCTTGTCTATTCTATCCTATGTGGACTGCGGTCCTCACGAGACACTGTTAGGTTACCTACTCTCTAGCTAGGCTTTCGGGATGTCTATCTTGTGAGCCCACTTTACTTTTGTTAATGCTACAACTTTTCTATCTGCACTTGCTCTGACATGCGCAGGAAAATTTTGTGTGTAGTGAATTGAAAGTATTGTACAATTATAAACGAGACGAATTCTTATATGAGCATATGCGTTTGATATTTTCTATTACTGGCCTTCATGTTTGACATTAAGTATTGAGTAAATTATTGGTAATTTACTATACTGTCGTAAAGTTTTCTAGCACCAGCTGATGTGTGAAGTTCAAGAAAAATAACTTCTTACATCATGGGTGGAAGTTTCACATTGAAAAATATCTTCCAACTGAGACTGATCTAGTTAATGAATTTGATTATACAAGTTGAAACCTGTAGCACCAGTTACTTGGGCTCTGCAAATTTTGTATGCATGTGATTTGGTTTGTGTCAGACTAGTCACTTCCAACTTTTTCGAGGTAAAGAAACCTCAAAAAAGCCACATCACAATCGTTTGACCCACCTAATATGACAAATTAGATTTTAATTTCTCGAAAAATAAAGCAAACATCAATCAAAGTTAAAATTGTATTTGAGAAAGCATATGCAAGTGGATGAAAAATAAAAATTCTATGGCAAAGTGTACACATGATGAAGTGCACAAATAATACATGCCTTGTGTCATAACCTCTGCCAAACCCCTGAGACTTTCTCTCGGAACCCCAAGGATTTGATTGCGTCCAGGTTGGGAGCCCCTGTGTTAGGCTATTCCTTCGATACTAGTGGGCACTGTCACAGCAAGCTGTTCACTTTTATCCTGACTAGTAAGGTTTGATATACTGAAAGTACAAGTCATTTTCTTATATTTGAGTGTCAGAGAGTATGGTGCAAGTTATATTTAAAATCATACATAGATGTTGCTTGAAAAATCACATTTGTAAATCTGTCTTAAAGGGTCGTAGCTACCAAAACACCTTGTATAGTGCAGTTTCAAAATTGAGCTATATTTCCACTTAATAAATGAAAAGTTACATTCAGTTCCACTACAGTTTTCGTTGCAATGTGAAACATTGTCTAACTTGTACATTTCGGTTGTATGATAGTACCGGTATTCACTTATAATTTTGGTCACAAAATGTACCGCTACCAATTACAATTCTTCAAAGGTTTTTGGAAATCATATAAAGATCTGCAATGTTACGATTATACATTCATGCCCGTATATTACTACCTGACAACATACAAGTGCAACACTCATGCCTGATGCAAGTAACAGAGTGTCGTTGACAGTTGCTGCGCAACCGCGCCGATGTGAACAAGATTAACGAGCACGGCAACACGCCCCTGCACTACGCCTGCTTCTGGGGCTACGAGAACATTGCTGAGGACCTCATTAATGCGGAGGCCAGCGTGGCTATCGCCAACAAGTACGGGGATGTGCCTCTGGACAAGTGCAATGGGTCCATGGCCAAACGACTCCACAGTAAGCAGCGGTAGCCAGTTGACAGTATAATTTTTTACAGTTTTACCCCTCCCTAATTCAAGTTGATCATTTTGTCATGAGCTTGGAGATGCTAAGTTGTTAATTAGGCACAGCACTTGGGATGTTATGGGCTTTCCTAGAGTTGTTAGAACATTTATAGTCTCAAAAATATACCCTTAGTTGGCTCTGTGCTTCGTATCTTAACTCGAGGTTCATGAGTGTTGTACTCGGTAGAAGATAAACATCATGATCCTGTCGCTAGGACTGCTTTGACAGTACCGCGTGGGGTATTTTTGTGTTTGAGATTGCTTATCCTAAAATTTATCATTTGCTTAGTAGGTTTTCTTTCGTATTTATCAAAAATTGTGAGCAGAAGAACTAACAATGTTTTAAAGGTTTTTGTTTTTAGTCCATTATAGATTGTCAAATCAAGACCGCGGATTCAGCTTTAGAAATGAGACGCTTACTGAGAGATTTTAACTCGAGCATTGTTTATCTGATCGTTCAACGAATTCTTTAGATCTGAGATGGACACTTTGCTCAGCAATGTGAAAACATAATTACACACTTTGAATAATAATCCACTTAGAGATAGGATGAAGTATTTGAACTATACTAACAGATACAAATTACTCCTCTGACAATAACTCGTGTGTAAGTACAATTGTGATGATTCTAACTCAAGAAGCTTCATTAATCTCTTTCAATTTTAAGACATTGCTTCTCCAAACAATGAGACGGAACTGGAACTCAATCTAAGAGTGTGTCCGGGTCCGACGTAGCAGCGAACAAACTTGTCCAGTTCTCCCGTGTTAATTAGAGGTCAGTCGACCAGTGCTACAAGGGCTGAACACAACATGTCTTCTCGCATTGCTTGCTCTTAGTTCTCACTATTTCCGCGTCCAGGCCTGGCAGTGGAGAACGGCCAGAAGCTGGAGAGGGTCGCCTTCAAGGACCAGAGCTGGCTGGGGCTGAAGACGCGCAGCAGTGAGTTCAGTTACCGCTAAGTTAATCCTTGCCTCCAGTTCTCCCTTATTTCTGCCCACAACGCCGATTGTTTGATCTCAAAGGGGCTCCTGACGGCAGTATTAACTTCACTGTTGACAACGCTTCAGGCATATCTCTTGTGGAAAAACCTGCATTCATATGGGATATGCTATTGTTAATTTAATCTTTTTAATTTTACTCTCATTGCTGTAGAGGTTTCTGTGCCATTCTTCTGTTCGACCTCTTTGTTTTAGTGGTGAGTTCAGAGCAGTGCTATTTATTTTATGGGTCTTCGGCACGCACTTCGCCGCATTTATTTAAATTTTTTCCCTCAGGAATATAATAATCATCAAAGATTCCCATATTTGAAAACAAATCTTATTTGAAAAAAAGAGAAGTCTGCACACTGTACCTCTAACTGATGCTGCCATTACGTTGCTGTCATACAACTGAAGCCTTGCTTTGGGTGCTGCCATTGGCCCGTTGTTGTAAGGAGTCACGACGCATTTTTTGGACATGTGATATACATTTAATGTCCTTGTGCAATACTCATGTGTTCCTGAGAACAAAGCTCCGAGAGTTACAGGGACCTGTTGCCTATATCGTGTTCTATCCTGCAACTGGAGTTAGATATATATACTTCATCAACGACGTTTCCTGAATGATTTAAAAGTAGTGCAGACAATGTTTTCGAGTTTCGTGTTGCCATACGAGAATAGGTCTGAAATAAAGTCTCCGTGTTGATCTAGCACTGGCGACGGCAGTGGGTACGGAAAATGTATGTGACTCAGTACTCAAGTTTATTTTTTATTTTTTCAACCCATTCAACTCCTGACTCTTTGCTATTTGGAAAATGTGAGATTTATTTGCTTAGTGAAATTCATTTGTAATAACCGAACTATTTTCCCAGATATTAACACCTACATTATTCTCGTTTATGCTGAATGATCAGGAGATGCCACGCTCTCGCGTCACAAGGGCATCAACATCCAGGACCTGTCGCTGCAGGTCAAGGTGAGAACGCCGTCGCTGCAGGCAGTGTGTACTCAGTAATAATGTGTGCAGGCGTTGTGAAGTACATATTACTTGTGCTCCAGGCCTGCGCTGTGCACTCAGGGCTATGGAGTCGGTACAGTTGTGGTGGTGATGATGATAGTGAAAGAGGGTGGGCGTAAGTAAGGTACCCTCTCTCCTAGGAATCGATAGACCTGCAACTGGTGAAGAAATCAAGGTAATTTAATATAAAAGAGGAAATACTACAGATTTGATCAGTGTATCAGTGCTACCAATGTTAGTGAGGGTGCCTTATTTATGGTCCACCCTGTACAAAGAATTGATGAGCTCTCACTGCCACTAGTTTAACATGTTTCTTGCAATGAAACCCGCCGGTGGGTCACGTCATCTCTAAATGAATAATAACGTCGCAGGAAATGTGTTCGAATGTGCTTGTTGTTATGTGCGATGTCCATTGCTACGTATTTATAGGAAATTTTAATTTACTATGCAGTGCACTTGAATTATGTTGACAATGAAGGGTTTGTGCCTCTATATGCGTTTGATTTAGGTATTCTTTGACGCTGAATAATTCTTTAATTTTTTTATTTATTTTTAATTTATTGTGATCTGTTTAATTTCTATCGCTCGGAGGAATTCGCAGGTTAATAATATTGAGTGATTAGACGTATAGAATATACCACAATGTAGAATTAAATAGATACGACGCAAAACGTATTCCCTTGCCCATGCAAGTGGCATAGTAGAGACGGTGGTCAAGTTCGATGAGCTTTACGGGGCGTCTGAATAATCCTTCAGTATCTGTATTACCGATGAGAGTACTGTTGAATTAAGAGTTTGTAGTTCTATACCGTATGTGGCGATTTTTTTATGTATGATCAATCTTTATTTTTACGGATGTAAAGGGTGCATGTGTAATTTTATTTGTTACTCGTCTTTCACATTCACAAGCTATTTTCTTCGTATGTTTTTACTACACCGCGCGTCGTTCATCGGTCGTTAATGATTACAACCACGTAGATACTAAATCAAAATATATAATTCATTTCACATAATTCAATGGTGCGTGCTAATTCTACAGAGTGTGAGCGTTTCAAGTCAGTCGCAAGCATAATTTACATGTGAAATCGTTTTGCTGGATGGCGTGTGTAACGAAGCCCCAATTCAAAGGAGTGGGGAGCCCTGGTGACCTCACCTCAATTAATCCTTATCTAGTGTTGAAAACTGGATCGTACAACGGTGCACGTACATATACTGTAGAAGTAAACGTAAATTTACTCAACTAAAATCCCCAAATCAAAATATATTAGGGAGTAAATCATTATACGTGAAGCATTGTCGTGTGTGGCTAGTATTTTTGAATATTTTGTATCTAATTCTCAAATCGTAGAGCTGAAAAAGTTCAAGGCAATTATCATTGTACAAATTGGTGTGCACAGATAGCGAACATGCCGTCCGGTGAGCTGTGGCGCGGTCGCTGGCAGAACAACGACATCGTGGCCAAGATACTGCGGCTCCGCGCTGTCACCGCCAGGATCTGCCGAGACTTCAACGACGAGTTCCCCAAGCTGAGGTGAGGGCTGCACAACGCGCTCTGCCCAGCTCGTCACTGGGTAACGAAGCTGGGTTGTTACCCTCGTGCTGGGGTCTCTGTCATCGTGGTCTTATTTCTACTAGCTGGCAGGACCCGCGAAAGAATCGCGGTTAGAATCTTTAAGAGTGGAAGTTTATGATCAAGCTGTAGCATAGATACTACAATGATCATTGTATTTATTAATGGTGTGACGCACATTAGATATGTAGATAGTTACGAGCTTATTAATATATAGATTATTTGCTATTGTCTGGCCGATGCGCGCCTAAGCTGAAAAGCCGAAGTTTCTTCAAAAATTTTGGTTTTCAATCCCTTTTTTTGTCATGTTTTCAGCCTCTGAAGCTGATTTGTGATCTGAAATATCCTCCATTTGAGGTATTTTAACATTTACGTTGATTAGATTAGCGAATTTAATTTTTGGAACGGTCTTGAATATAGGTCAATATCAGTACATGTGATGCGACTGAATTGCTCTTCGATGGACGTCCAGAAAAGGTAACCGATTGTGCATTGTTTAGCATCAATTGATGGCTGAGCTTCGAAGGGTCTAACGGGAGAAATTCGAAAACGAATATAGCAGTGGAGCTCTCGACTACCACGGCTGTGGTAGTGTTGCACGACGGGATGTTGAATGGAGCGAAGAGATTTACGAGGCCGTTAGGTGTATTGCATGTGTGCGAGTGTACATGACTTGTGGTGGAGTGCAGCTTCATTGGTACACCAGCAAGGCAGGCTGAGTCCTGCCACAGGAGTCCCAAACGTGTCACCGGTGCAACCCAAAATGCATGACAAGGGAGCCAGAGTTGTTGTGGCATTTCTTTGGAAAGCTCCCGTATGAGCGGAGGTGAAGTTTAAAACCATGCACGTGTTTCACTCGAATTTTTTCGCAGGATATTTTCTCACCCGAACGTGCTACCGGTGGTGGGGTGCTGCAACTCTCCCCCCAACCTGGTGGTGATCACCCAGTACCTGCCCTACGGCTCCCTGTACAACGTGCTGCACCAGGTTGACGGCAACATCGTGCTCGACACTGCCCAGGCCCTCAAGTGGGCCCTGGACATCGCCAAGGGCATGGGCTTCATTCACTCCCTAAACAAGGTCGTGCCCAACCTCTACCTGTCGTCCAAGCACGTCATGGTGAGCATCGCGTGAGGAGGATTCGTTGTACGTTTTGGGATTTCTCCACGAAAAGTTTGGCTTCAATTTGAAAGCGCTTCTTCCTTCTTTAACTTTGGTCCAATTCTTCATCGTGTGCAGAGTGCGAAGACACCTTTCCACTCGCCCTTCACCTCACAATTAATGATACTGAACGTGTTGTTCAGTATCATTAATTGTGAGGTGAAGGGCGAGTGGAAAGGTGTCTTTCCAAGTTCCCCCATCTTCATTTTGTTACCTATACGATGATTGAAAGCCTCTTAAGACTCCTCAAACGAGAGTTAAAGTAACAAATAAATCGTAGTATGGTGATGTTTTTCGTTATAAATTCTGAAGTCAAAACGATGTGTAATGAACACTCTATAAAGGATTCAACTTTGGTGCCCCATTTTTTGACACGCAGTTTAATTCATGTAAGAAGAGTTCTTTAGAAAGTCAATCATTGAATTTCATTTTTTCCAGATCGACGATGACCTGACGGCGAAGATTTGCATGGCTGACGCGAAGTTCTCATTCCAAGAGAGGGGCAAAATCTACTCGCCGCAGTGGTTCGCGCCTGAAGGTCTGAGTTCTTGTCTTCTCTTTAATGGAAGAAAAATCTCCTGCTTTTTACTAATGACCCAGTTTTACTAACCAGTTAATGACTAATGTATACTTACTAATATATTGTTTTCCTTACGTAAAAATATTCTAGAAATTTTCAAAGTCATACCGTGGTGTTCGAGGTGTTATGATTTGTCATTCACACGTCAACGCTGCAATATGAAGGGCTTGAGAGTTAAGCGTTGACCCGAGACAATATCCTTCACTAATCAGGATGTTCTTAACTCTCTGAGCGGCTTCGTTAGCCGACGTCTTCAGTATAATTTAATAAGAAGTTTTATTAGTCTGGCACAGCGGAGACTTGCCCTGAATGTGGAAAAACTCGGGAATGATCCCAGAAAACCGTACGAAAAACTGTACTGTGAGGTTAATATGAACCCAAGCGTTGTACAGGGTGGCTCAAAAGTAAGGTACTCTTTCGGGAAATTGTGTCCTAAACATTTGTTAACGTATCAGTGCTACTGATATCCGTGAAGGTACCGTAATTTTAAGCCACCCTGCAGTTAATGGCATTGCCAAGACGCTGGGTGCGCAGGCCACCAGCGTGAAGGCTCTCACAACCCAGCGCTGTCTGCACGAGAATGGCCTGCGTGGTCGTCGACCCCAACGAACACCCGTTCATAAATCATGTCATGTTGCTGCTCGGTTGGACTTCCCTAAAACTCACATGTTTAGAGAATTAGCATTTGTTTTTTACGAGTATATTTGTTTTCTTAACTTCTTTGTGCTATTGACAGTGGCTAAGAGGTATATTTGAACGTCGATCGTGTCAATTCCTGCAGTTATTTGATTGCGTGAAATGAAGGATTACTAATATTTAGTTTTGTAAGCATACATAATCTAATTTTTCACCCTGCTCTCTTGGTAAAATCTCTTGTATTTTCATATTCATGTCATCGGTGCTTTACGCTAACCGTAACTGATTTTCCTAGTGAATAGCATCGCAGTCACTTTCATTTTACGAATTTCTCTGCTTGCAAGTATTGTAGGTCGGCCAGTGTTACAAGTGTCTTCCTCACCATATAATTTGCCTGCCCTTGTTGCTGCCGCAGCTCTCGTCAAGAAGCCGAAAGATCTGAACATCAAAGCTGCGGACATGTGGAGCTTTGCCGTCGTGCTGTGGGAGATGGCCACCAGAGAGGTGCCCTTTGCTAATTTCTCGCCCATGGAGGCCGGAATGAAGGTTCGTTGAGATAAGACGAAAAAGTATCCCAAAGGAAAAAACTATAATATTTGAACTCGGCATTTTTTTAATACTGTAGCAGACCATTGAGCTGAGTTTGGTAGCCCATATTTTAAAATGGGTTGAAGACAATTTGCGTGTGCTGGTTTCATCTCGGAAGGTTTCTGTTTATTTTAAATATCCAACTTAATTTACAGAAGTAATATCGAAGCTGACCTCATTATTCCGTGAGTGAGCATTAATATTCTTTATTTCTTCATGCATTTTCTTTGTTTCCGTTTAGTAATGATCGCCTTATTGAAGGTGATGTGAAAATATCGAAGGTGGGTAGTAAAGACAATCTATTTCATATGGAGGCTCATACTTCCTCGTTGTCGTTGATCTTCGAACCCTCGACTTTCTGTGTGTCGTATATCAGGCAGTATTTCTGCCTGTTTAGTTTTCCCATCGAGGGGGCGGAATTTTGCCTGCTGAGGGTTCAGCAAGTTTTCTTCCCCTTGTGACCGCAGTGCCTGCTTCTATGCGTCACTAGAAACGCTAAAAATATGGAATGTATTTGCAGGGTGTCGCAAAAACGCGGTTCTGCACTAGTATTGAACAAAACGTATCATTAAATACCCTATATTGAAGTATCGTAAAACTAAGATCATAAGCTGGTGCTGGACCTCTGAGATATGGGCCCTGCTGGCTGTGCTCGTCGTGCTCTCCCCTCCCCTCTGCCACAGCGCCCTCACGAGGGCCCCTGGCACTTGAAGGGTCTTATGCTCAACCAAAGTGAACCCTCAGCCGTCCACAAGAATTTCATAATCCACTTTCATTAGGATGCAGTTTTTCCTATAAAGCTAAATGCAGCCCTGCCGTCAAAATAACTTGGTCTGTAATAACTTAACCCTGTGTCTCCGTTTCTGGACCTTTGAAAAAAGATAAAATGTAATTAATGATCTTAAATATGGGAATTCTAGTGAAGTTTAGGCATTCATGGCAATCTAGTTAATCATTTTCTGTATCTGCATTACCCCAAAAATCTAAAATATACGTGAATATAGAAAATATAGTTGACTAAAATTGTTGAATTAAAAACTTATGGTAAAATCGGTTGAAAACAACTACATTCAAGTCTCGTGGGTGTTGTTTTGGAAGAAATGCGATGTGATAAATTAGTTCCACAGTCATTTTATTCCAATCATGCCTGTTCAAATAATGGGCCATTTTTTCAGTTGAAAATTTTCAACGAGTGCCAACTCTCAGAGCCTGAAGTATAAGCGTGAATGATTCACTGAGCCGATAGACAAGTTTGGAGGTTGTTGAGGGAAATGGAGCTTCTCAGTTATTTCTATTTCCACTGATGTATCATTCTTTACGTGTTAGCTCACATTTTCTCTTCACCATCTTATAACAGTAAACTTTATACATATTATTACTTATACATTTATTCACCTTCTAGTTTCCTTTGAAGGTGTATCATGATTGACGTACTCGACCGTTTCAGATCGCGACGGAATGCCTGCGCGTGAGGCTGCTCCCGGGACTGTCGCCGCACATCTGCAAGCTCATCAGCATCAGCATGAACGAGGAGCCAGGCAAGAGGCCTTCATTCGACATGCTCCAGCCCATCCTCGAGAAGATGTGCGCGCAACAGTGAGGGCTCCTCGCCGCCTGCTGACGCCTCTCGGCTTTTGTTCTCTGAGATGCGGACGCTTCTTTTCATCGGGGAGTAGGAGTTCACTCGCTAGTGTTCATGGAAGCATGGAGCTGGCAGCGCAACTGTTGGTAACAATGAGGGAACTTCTGCACGTGCCTTCAAAGTGCGATAGCAGGTCACCATCATCTTGAGAGCCGATGTAGTATAGGTAGTTACATTGGTTATTAAACTGAAGTACAAGTTTTCCCATTGAAAATGCAAAGGAAAATTTTCATAAGATGAATGAATAAACGTATAAGGTTGCGGATTAAAATATACGTATGCACAAAAGCACCGCCGCTAAACTTGGATTTGCTGAAGCAGGGCTAAATTTTTTTGTATGCGATACTCGCTCGTATAATCAGTTGCTGGACAAAGTAGAAAAGGGAACTTCTGTCACGTGTTGAACGCTTTCAGTAAAATTGGGGAGTCTCCATATTTCCATCTAAGCTTTTTGTAACGGAAATACCGACAAGGGTTTTCGTGAGGCTGAAATTATTGAAGTTCAGCTATTATTCTACATCTGTCACAGAAAGAACAAATTCTTCCGAAAGTAAAGCTCGTGAAACTGCCGTGGATATAAAGGTGTGCGGGGAAACTCATTGTGTGCCAGATGGAGGGAGTAGCGGTCGAGGCGAGGGTGTGTTTTGCGGTAATGATTACACCCAGAGTTGAACCATGAGAACAGATCGTGTGTTATTCATACCAAAAAAAAATTATTATACAGTGGAAATTCGTGGTCGGGATGCCGACGAATGATTAAATTTGCATCGAGTGATAGGAATGCTTGTAATTTTCAGTTATCAGAAGATAACGTGGATTTGAATCTAGGAGAAACTGATCAAAATGATATTGTGTCTGTTTTGCAGGAGACTCAAAATTTCAGATGCATGGGTGAACTTGTATGCTACTTTTGCTATGGATTGTGAAGTCAAAGAATATTTGCTCACAGGTGGTGCTGATTATTTTGAGATACCAGAAAAGAACTTGAATTGTGCGTAGACAAATCGGATTTGTAATTTTTTGTTTGAACGGAAAAGAGTGAAGGAATATGAACACGAATTTGCTGAAGAAAAGCGAAATTTCACTTCACATCTTATTGATCATGATATTACCGAAGAAAGTTTTCATGATGTCTCTAAGGCAGTCCATTCCACATCTGAAAGAAAGCTAAATTTTTGCTAGGAAAAGATTGTAGCTTAGAAACTGTCGAATAAAATGGCAGTTAAGCGGAAGTTATTGGTTGTCAAACTGCCATTTGAAGAATAGACTTCCTGCAGATAAACTAGAATATCTGAGGTGTTACCTATAAGGAAAAGAAGATTGATGGGGACTCTGCCCCTCTAGATTACAGTCGTAGAATAACGCATGTTACATCTGCGTACAAAAGCACAGCTTCAGACGAGCGAGCCTGACACAGGTGATGTATATTGAGATTCCTTCCTTTCATCTATTCCTTTCAGTATCGGCACAATTTTAAGCCGTTTTTGGGGTAGGAAAAATCCTCTTCGGAAAATTTTCTGTTAGCCTGTTCTCAAACAATTCTACGTTACTCGTTGCCAAAAGTCCGATTTTACTGAAGTAGCCACTACTGAAATTCATCCGCTGATGAACTCAACACATATTACCTGGCAGCCATCCTGTCGAGTGTACCCATTTCAATAACCATCTATTTATTCAGCTGTATTCCAGCGTCAGCTTCAGGCTAAGTTCCGTGATGGAAGAATGTAATTTGGTCCTTTTAGTTCTAGAATCGAACAACTTTCAAAGTTTTGAATGCACCAAACGAGTGCAGTGTTGACTATCAAACGGAAAAGCAGAAATGAATTGATTCAGAAAGATGTGCGTTGAGCTCAAGACTATCGAGGGAGTAGGAGTACAATTGTGGACAGAAGGAAGTACTGTTGTCCTAAAGGAATCAGCTGCACTCCAATCGACTCGCGGGCCCTCATGGCTACCGCCCCACACTCGAGCTTATACAAAAAAGGCCTCTCTGTGCAGCCTCCGTAAACGAAGGTGTATAATTGCAGCGCCTGGGGGCCGCCTCGTGCCTTCAGTTATTAGTCCAGCAACTGTAGCACCACGTCCTCTACTGGAACTTAGACTTCAGATTGCCTCTTTGCGTGGGTTTGTTCAGTTGTATTGTGCTCATTATCGAAGTTAATGTGGCAAATTTATGGTCAAACGCAAGAACATAGCGCGTTAGGAGTACTGTAACCGTCCGTCGGGGTTACCTCAGGATTATCCAATAAATTGTTACTTACAACGAACTAAAATTAACAACGCGTCTCTACAGTGTGCTTCTGAGTTGTTAAATGCTGCTTCTTGATAGCAAGGCTCAATTACATTCCTGGACGCTAGTCGTCAAGTTATGAGAAATTGAGTCTCTGTACTCCGGAAAAATAGCTAACCTGAGGATGACGGGAGTAATGAGCATGTGTGGTTGGTGCTGTGGTTGATCGTCAGTGCGTCAGATGTAGACGTTGCATTGTTACGGGTTATACAAAGTTCTGCCTTCGTTACAAAAACCTCAGTCAAAATCGTGTATTTCAGCTATGGTTGGAAGCTACTAGACTGCTTACAAGTGTTACTACCTGCGCTCTCTGAGCCACCCACAGCCAATAATCTCTTATCATTACGTGTAAATATTCATAAAATATTCAGGTCTTCTTGACTCCTGAGCGTAAAATAATCGTCCTATACTTCTGTCGTGATGATCGTGCCTTCCGTACCAGCGTGAATTGGTTGCCTTACTTATTTTGTATGTGGTCTTTTTAGTCGCTGTAATGTTATCTTCTGCAGCGGCGTCAGATGCCGCTCTCAGTTCAGCTAGAAAGAAACCTGTTGTATGCTGAGGGAGCACTGCAAGCATTTATGTTGAAATGTCTGCCTGCGTTGGTGTGCATTCGCTGGAACGGCTCCTGCACTGAGAGCGTTTTATAATACCAGTTAATGATGTTTTCTGGGATATTTGAGGGCAGGGCTATGGATATTAGAAAGATATTGCCTCTTCCGTTTAACGAAACGCTAATAATAAGAACTCGATTAGTATTATTTAACGTAGGATTTAGAAAATTATCAAAATATGCGATCTGCTACTAACAAAACAGGGAAAGTTGACCCTTGTTTATTTTTTGTCTCAAAATGTAGTCGCAAACGAGAGAAATTACTAGGTGCATATTGTACTCAAATCAAAGTGGTCTTGGATGCAAAACCAGTACGACTAATATCGTGTGATATGCGGCAAAAATAACAGGGTTGTTGGAGTTTTTACTTATTCATTGTATTTAAGAAACAGCTTGATGTCTCGCTGCTACCAAGTAAATTTCCTCAGCGCGGCTTCAATTTTGCAGTCAGGTTTGCTCGCAGCATTTTGAACTGCGTTTTCTCCTTGAAGCTCAAGTATTTATTGCTGCAGTGCGTAATTACTGGACTTCTGCAGACGATATGTTTTATTGTATTAACGGCTTAATGTTATATTTTATTTTGGAGTCTAACTTTGAAATTGTAAATTGAGCTAATTTTAAACGCAGTGCAATATACATCTGACTAACGAATTTACGAAATGTATTAAACTCCTCGTGTGTAGAAAAATAATTCGTGTAAAAATTCTAATTCAAACACCCAGGGGCGAATAAACTCAATTTCGTCTTATTTTTTTTTCAGAAGAAATTTGAGAAAGTATGACTACTTTTCAGTTGTGCCTTACTTGTGTTTTTTAGAGCAAAATGTTGATGTAATTTTTTATGAGGCTCTACGGAGACTTGAGTTAGTATGATAGAGTACTCTGCGCTGGGTGACGAGTTCTTTAACGTGTCTCATGTTCGAGTCGTTTTTTGGTCGTCTGAATTTTAATGTTTTCTACGAAGAAATAGATTAGGATTCTAACACTTTACCATGAAGTAGTGTAGATGCTTGTGTTGTAAGCTAATCAACGATCTTTTGAAATCCTTGTATTAAAGTAACGGATGCCACTGTTATGAGCTGATTGTCAAATACATTCTCAAATCCTCGTCTTTAAGGCACCAGATGCCACGGATGTTATAGGATGACCATTAACTGTCTTCTTAAATCCTCGTCTTTAAAGCACTAGATGCCACAGCTGTTATAGGATGACCATTAACTGTGTTCTGAAATCATCTTCTTTGAAACACTAGATACCACAGCTTTTGTAGGATGACCATTACCTGTGTTCTGAAATCATCCTCTTTGAAACACTAGATACCACAGCTGTTGTAGGATGACCATTAACTGTGTTCTGAAATCATCCTCTTTGAAACACTAGATGCCACAGCTGTTGTAGGATGACCATTAACTGTGTTCTGAAATCCTCGTCTTTAAAGCACTAGATGCCACGGATGTTATAGGATGACCATTAACTGTGTTCTGAAATTCTTGTATTGAATAATTGGATGAGGCCATCATTAGCCTCATTTCAGTTTGACACAAAGCGTAGCGCCTCAGTTACGTCCCTGTCGTGAGCTCACTCGCACGCGCTCTGCTCGGTTGCATCGCGTGAGAAGTTTCTCATGCCCCACAACGCGTTAATTTGCTACGAAATGACGTTTTCAGTTGCCGGGGAGTTGTTCATTTAGGAGTTGTCAGCAACGCGTGAAGTTTGTGTTTGAGCGGTCGCGCCGGTGTCTTCCGTCACTGCCTAGCTATTCCTTGTCAATGGTTAAGAATCGTTCTACGCTTCCGTGCCAAATAAACGTGTATTTAACTCTTCCTATAGTATGTTGTAAAAGCATGAATGTTCTAACGTTGTATTAACCCTCTGTGCCTGGCACCGATAGTGTATTTTCCAAACTTCTATAGTTGTAAACGTGCCTTTCCTGCAAGTATGTAGATAATCATGTCTTGATAATTTTCTCTCTTGTTGCTGCGCATTTACAGCAATTGCATTTGTACAATTTGTGTTTTTCATGTTCATTCTTGCTTTCCTAAGGTCCGGTCTTCCTAAAAGCGTGTGGTCAGTCACTCTATAGCTGGGGTCAGGCTAGCTATCTCAAATCGTTTGGTCTTCACTGCTATCAAGTCATGTAATCGAATGTCAATTGTACCCAATTCAAATTCACGAGGAAAATTATCTCATGTGTTGTTTACCCGTGTGACTGATGTCGCATTAGAAGTGCAGACGATAAAATTGTATTACATGAATGAATGACTCATCCATCGAGTTCAGTTCAGTACCGATTATGTTCAGTACTTTCAGCTCTTGTGTGTCGCTTTGTTAATGTTAGAAAATTGGTATTCGTTTTATTTAAGAAATCTACTCACCAGGCCGTGTTTATTTTACTCCTACGAGACTATCAACTTGAGCGTAGGTGACATGGTCCGACTTTTTCGTTGGGCTTGGGTTACTAGTGCGGATTTGTGCTGATTGACACCGGAGAATCCGGTACACCCCTCGGTTAGTACGCAATTATATTCTTCCTCATTAGATCACCTTAGCTCGAGTGAGTTTCTTGGGGTGCTCTTGCTTATTATTTCGCTTCAGCTCACGTGAGTAACAGATAGCGTCCGTCCTCAATAACTCATATTAGGCTGTTCCCTCGACACTCCTTGGTCAGGGAACATTTAGGATTCTTTAGGTCCACTCGGAAAGGCATGATAATGATGCTTGTCCTCGTTTTTTTGTGTAGCAGGATTGTACTGTGTGCTGCTCCTTACACTCAACTTTTGCCTTTGCTCTTCTTTACCTTCCGTTCAAAGACCAGTTTGCCGTACCACAAATTTTGCTCGCGCATCTTCATTTCCGTTTCTTTTTTTATCACCTTACTGTGTCGTTAAGTTCAGAGGGTAACGAGTCCCCTTCTCGTGCTTACAGAAATGTGCCCTTACAATCCAAACGTCTGCGTGCACGTGATCACTCGAAAAAGAGCATGGTGGGCTGATATTGGTTCGTCCAAAAAAAAACGTTATTAATTTCAACACGTTTTACTGTTGGGTTTTCAATGCCTTACAACTCCTGGCGTGGTGAGGAGAGTGTGTGGTCTAAACTTCCTTTTCCAATGGAAGTACTCCCTGCTCACGTGAAAACGCCTCGACTGACTGGGCTGAAATTTGAACCCAAGTCCTCTCGGTTACAAGGCCATCACGCTAGTGTGTAAAAGTTCCTTGGCTCATCTATTATCTTTCGAGTCTTTGTTTCGGACTTCCTGGCTGATAACGTCCTAGTTTGGCTCCTCGGGGTTCCAGACTCATTTGTACACGAGAGAAGGTATCACAGCTTCAGTCTTGGTTCAAGGTGATGAGACCGCGAGAACGAGAAATTTAGTGGCTTCTGTTGTGTAAAATACATGCTCTTGAACGGCTCGCGTTCCGGAAAACGCTAGGTTAGATTAGTGAACGTGTTCAATTTTTATTTTGACATACGAGCCCCAAACGGCAACCAATAAATTTAACATGGACGACAAAGTGTGAAGATTTTAGTCCTGTCAGTGAAAATTCCGTTTAGATCAATATTGCTCGCAGCCGAAAGTGCTGTGTTCCTACCTCCTGTAAAAACCCTGGCTATGGGTGTTCCTCTCATGCCCATAGAGAGCCAAATAACCGTAATACTTATTTGTGGCTCAAATCCGTGATCAATGAATATTTTCTTAACTTATAAATGGCTTGGGGTAAAATAAATATAACAATGGAATCTCGCTATTCAATAATACATTTATTAATGAGGCATATCATTGGGAAAATTCTTTATAATATGTTCATGAACAACGGTTAAGAATCCTTAATCGTACAAGGAAAAATTGTATAAATTCATAAAGACTGTACCTGATAGGCAATTCCTGCCTCTCTAGCATCCATCTGCTGTGGGAGAGCCTACTTTAGCAGCTCGCTGATGGTTAAGCATGAAAGTACAAACTTATTTCAAGGAATACAGAGTACATACATTCATTGCTTATAAAATGCATCATTGATTGTATTTTAAACGATCCCAAGTTTCTACTCAGTTGAGAATATAATGAGTTTCTCTGTATTTGTGCTCTATAGAAAAAGAACTTGAGCAAGTTTTAGAAACAGGAACAAAAAAAATCTATTCTTTCAAGTCAAACAAACCTGTGTTTAGATGAGAAAATTAACCCCCACGTTGTCAGCTGCACTTTGGGGTTGTTTGGTTGTTTATAGCATTATAAAAACTCAGAATTAAGTCTGACAACCATGTTATTGACATAGATTTAAATTATAGGCGCATTTTGATAAAATTTTCTGGGCTAGAATTTTCATTAACAACGACTTCGTATAAGACGGTGTCTGTTGTAGACTTTTATGAATGAAAGAGTGGGAGCTGTGTTGACCCGTTCATAAACAATATACGAGGAAATTTAAAAAACTCTGAACATGTTTTTAATGTAATTACATCGCTTAATAGTCCTAAATCTAAACCTGTGTAAGCCTGTGTATCTAAAAAATTCAACGGTAAAACGTGTTGGAATAAATAAAAGTTCTCCTCGGACCTTACTACAGAACAGGCTTACGTAGGTAACCTAACTAGGGAGGAGTTTAACAACACCAGCAGCCAGCTGCAGCCTGCAGTCAGCAGTTCAGTTCAATCAGTTGTAGTTCAGCGGTTAGACGTAGAGGTATTCCGTCCATTTCTCCTCGTACTTGCTTCGTTCCCGGTTATTTATTTTTGTGTTGATTATTAAGGCTGATTATTACTAATGTTGAATTTATGTACTGTGAAGGGTGATGTTTACTTTACGTCGGTTTCTTGCATAAGGCGTTGTATTCATCTAACAACTTTCATTTTAGTATCATTAGACAAGATTTTTCTTTTTGAGTTACGGAAATATATTTTCGAAAGTTTAACGAGATGGAAACATAGTAAAAAATAAGTTTATATTGTACATCGTGTCTTCTGCTTTTGCGCGGCCTGCCGGCTGGCTACGTCAAGTTTAGGCCAGATTTGTTTTAATAATTTGACAAGGAAATGTCGAATCCCGATCGGTAGAATGATAGAGCTTGTGGAAATGTGTCGTCTAATTTTCGTACGTAGACTTGTGCGATTGTTGCTTTTGCATGTGAAATCTTTCCTATACATTGAAATCTTGCAAAAATTATTTTCTGCAAGAAAATATTTTTTTTCAATGATCCTAACGCCAAGGCTATGCTAGCAATAGAACGCCCTGTACACGATACCAACCTAAAGTATTGTTTAACCACTGTGAATACTGTTTCACATTATTTGGCTTCTGTTCAGCATTTGAAATTGAGATGTTTTGCTTCCGAAATAAGTTCAAGAAATGTGTATCTCAATTACCATTGAAAGCCTAAATATGTGAAAGATCTATTTGAAAAGAAATTCATACTGATGATTTCAGTTTGTTATTGTTCATTATTGTTTGTTAAATTGTTCATAATATGTTATTTCTGAAGGATTATTTTAACTTAAAAGTATGTATTGCTAAATTGATATTTGGTAATTTAGCAGATAATTTTGCAAATAACACCATCATAAAGCTCAGATCTAGTGTACTAGTTTGTAGGCATTCTATAAATATTTTAATCTGCCGAATATGAATAATGCTAACAAAAAACTATGCTCATTGCTTGTATATTTAATAGGTACCATCATTCTGGGTTACTCAAAGACCTGAGTCCTGTGGTATCTTGGACCAGTGGCTCCACACCACATGCTGAGGGTTGTAATGCCCAATTTTCCTAGCAAATGAAATTTCTCAAATATAAAATTTGGGCAGTTATGCTCAACAATTTTTATCATTTACTAGCTTAGTAAGCATTCAAATTAACTTATTGAAACACATAAAAATTATGAAAATCTGTATTATTAATTTTATTGAAGCTTTCAAGGTTTAAAAAGTTAAATTTAAAATGCCAATGATTGAAAATTTTTGATATTGTTTGTAGATATGAGATGACTCTGTAACCTTACTGGCCCACTATCAGAAATGATCCAAAACAAAAATAGTAACTATTTCTGCATGTTGGGGCAATTTGCAACAGCTTGCCATATGGTAATGTGGAATACTCAATAAAACATAACATGTTTAATATCCAAGTTTTCCATAAAACAACTCAAGGGTTTATTATTGTTTTAGGTGATTGGTATATACATTCATTTAAGCGACATTAACCTTGCATTTTGATTAGGAGTGAACAAGTGTACAAAGATCGATTGGTCTGTGAACGGATTTAAAAAAATTCAGTTTCATTAGATTGTTAAGATTCAAGTCTTTTTAAAATTTAAGTTCCAATGCATTCAAAAAATTTTGTACCTGTTTAATAAAACTTATAAAACTTAATCTTTCTTATTTTGTCCAATTTTTTTTTCAGTATATATATATACACACAGCTACCTATAGTTCTGACCAAAGATTGCATGGTCTGTTCATAATTTCATTTTAATCATTGCATTTGTGTATAACAGTCATGGCTCTCATAGATATCAAATATGGCCTTAGAATAGGTATGGACTTCACTCTGCTATTAATTGGTGAGTACAGATGAGTAAAATTTTCTGTTTATAAAAGATGTAATTGATAAATTGTAAGGTAGTGAGGGAGGACTATGTCAGGAAGATGCATGTTGCCGTCTGTGCTCTCCGTGTTAACTAGGTAACTCTCCATGCAATGAGGTGATTTATTCTAAACTTGTGAGCTTTGAGTGAATATATCTCCACATTTGTTTGCTCTTATTTTGTTCATTCAAATTCCAAGTTTTTGGGTATGTTTTTTGTATTTGAATTGGAACACGGAGCTTTGGTAATTAAATTGATCAGTTTATTTGTTCAATTTTTTTATGGTTAGCTGTGTATTGCACTTTTTCTAGGTCATCACTTCTTAACTTTCTGCTTCCTATCAATGAATTATTTGTTGATTTTGGTGCTTTTGCAATAGTTATGTTTGAATGGTGTCATTTATTCCATTAAAATCTTTCAATATTTATTTCTATATGACATGAAGCATATATGTTCTGCTTCTGTTAAAAGTAAGTATAGATTAGTATAAAATATTTTATCTATCTGACTTTTAAAAGTTGAATGCCCATAAGCTTTTGCATCTATTGATGTGCATTTTTAATTACCAGTTGTAAATTGTGATCAGACCAGTACTGTATGTATGTATTAGTGTGTATCTTCTATTAAATCTTCCATAGGTAGTGTGTTTAATTATAAACTTTATATTTATTTTATTTTGGTTGCCAGGTATCATTTTGTTGAGCCTTTATATTTTTCCATTCCCCTTAGCATTTATAAAAATAGGTGTTGTAGCTATGGGATAAATTATGAAGTCATATTTTTATAGCATGAAGAGTATTTTTTTTTTTTCAAATCTAACCAGTGCACGGTGTGTTTTTTGGAGTGAATTAATTTGAAAGAAGTCCTCTTTCTTGGCTTACTTCTCTACCTTGTTCCTGTAATATCTATTCATTTACGTAGTAGCATTTCCATCCTTTGCTTTAGCTGCAAATATGTCATAATATTGCTACTTATTTCCTAAGAGTATTGCATACCTTGTATTCTGGTGAAATGCTTGTGGTGCCTTTGTTCATTTCTTGCATTGTGCCATTTGGTATAAATATTTTGCTTATAAACTTTATTTTTTTCAAAATCTCACTTTGATACTAGGTGGCACAAAAGTGACTTCACAATTTTGAACATTCATTAAACAACTATTAAAGCTATAAAAATGTGCTATTGTAAAATGAAAGAGAAAATCTTGAAATTTTATTATTTAAATCATATTCTTCAAATGTTTTCCATTATTGTTTAAATGATATTCTTCAAATGTTCTCTATTATTGTTTAAACCAAGTGTATTCTATGTACAGTATATGCCATAACTTTTTCAAAAATATCTGGAGTTATTCAATGATGTTGTTTTTAACTCATGGAGAGTATTTGACAAATTGATGCAAACCATTTCTTTTAAGTATCCCTGTAGGAAAAAATCTGCAGGAGATAAAGCAGGAGACCATGGTGGCAATGGATTATCACCAAAATGTGTATATAATTAAACAACCAGGAAAGGCAGCTCTAAGAATTGCTATGATTTGTCTTCCTGTATATGAATTAACCTCATCTTGATGGAACCACAAATTTTGCTGCTCCAAATCTTCCAGTTGTGGCAATAAGTATTTCTGTATCATTTGTCTGTAGTCTCCTTTCACTTCAACGGTTGTTCCATCAATGTCATTGACCAAGTATGGACCAATGATTTTTGTCCTCATTATGGCACACCAGACGGTAACCTTCTGTGCATGAAGTGGTTGCTCATGGGTTGTCCTAGAGTTTTCATCTCACCAGAATGGGCAGTTTTGTTTATTAACGTGCCTGCTGATATAGAAATGGGCCTTATCTGACATGATTAGGGGCGAGATAAAAATCTTATCGTTTCTCTACCATGGAAATGCATATGCAAAATTCTTTCTTTGTTGGTCTGCTAACTTGAACAATTGTGTTAGTGAAATTTTATATGGAAATAGTTTTAAATCATTTGTGAGGATGTGATGCATTGATCTTGAAATTCCTAGTTGACTGGAATGTTACCTAGTCAATGTTTTTAAGTCTTCTTAAAACACATTCTTGATTTGAAAATGTTCAATGTAACACAATGAATTACCCATGCATTTTATAGCAATCTTTGTCTGCTGTTGAGCCAAAATTTCTGAATCTGGAAGACATTGCAATAATGCATTGTTTGGAAGGCCTTTATTGATCTAACAATTTTTCAAACTCACTGTTCTACAACTAACAATCCAATGCAAGAGAAATAACTTCCCATGATCTTTGCTCATTGGCCTTTGCTGTATTTTTTCATATTTGGGATATTCAAGTTGGGCAAATTTTGATTAAAAAATGTTTCAAATCTGTATCATTGATACATAATGAAATTTCAAGATTTTCTCTTTCATTTCCTATGTAATGCATTTTTATTGCTGCATTAGTTGTGTAATGTTCAAAATAGTCAAGCAACTTTTTTGCCACCTTGTATAAACATATTAATCATTAACCTGTGCACTGTCAGAATGTGAAGGTGTATACATTTTTTTGTCTAAACTCCATAGAGGAAATTTACAGCTCATGTGTATTATTTTTTCAATGCAAAAATTTGACAGCAATTCATACTGGTTTTAGTTGTTAGTCTGATTTTTTTTGTTTGTTGGATTATATTCCAGAGAACTTTTGTTTTAGATTGGATGAATTTTCTAGTATAGGATCTAGTTTAATGTAAACTGGAGAAGTAAAATGTACAAGAGTTGGTGCTTATGATATTTATATTTGTTTCACAACTTTTAGATACTTTGAAGCTATAAAAATTTAGAAACAAGAGAATAACCATATAGCCTATTTATAGATGGACCTTAAACTTTTCTGTTTAATGTAATTGTTTTTAGCTTGAGCATGTAAATATATTAAAAGGTTTACTTCTGTTGCACCACCAATTTTTTATGACTTACTTCAATCAAATAAAATATTTAAAAAAAATTTGTTTGATATTGGCATCTTTCAATATAAATTAGAAATTTTATTGATGCAAGCTTATGTTTTTTACCTACATATCTATGTTTTTGTACAGCAGTCAGTGGTTTGGCTGTCTAGTGTTGTATGTTTTATTACCTGTAAAGTGATAGTAAATTTCTTTTAGTATTTATCAAACAAATTTCGTGCCTATTAATAGATTTATGAGCAACTAAACCTTATTTCATTTTAAAATGGCTATTTCTATAAAGGTTTCACTTATGTGAGCTAGGCATGGAAGGCTTAATTTTGTTTAATTTAATTGAGAATGGATGTAACCGACTCAAATATCAAACATCCTCATGGAAGTTCAGCTTGAAAACTCTTTCTCGCTTCACTTATGTAACAAGCTAAGTGTTATTTCAGTTTGACAGAGGCCTGTGGGGCTTCATTATTAGCACAAGGATGACAGCAGTGCAAAGATGGTAGCTACTGCATGCCAGGTCAGTTGAGTCACTGTGTTTGTACTTGATGTTCTACAGTGGGTCTTGTTCTGCTTGTGGGGAGGAAAACGTGGGTGCCCCCCCAGCGAGGATTCTTTTGTGGCGACACAAGCATTCAATACCCCTTTGTGGAGCACGAAACTATCGGTGATACTGCACTGTTAGGTGTGGGTGTTCTTTTGCCCGTTGCAATGGTAAGTGATTGGTGATGGTCCTTGTAGCAGGCATCGCTTGCTTCCAGTCTATTTGGGCCCTTGCTTGTCTTGTTCTCTTGAGCCTGCCCTGGTCTCTATAACTCTTCTTATCTGTAGTTTTCTGTTCTTGTTTGTTCTCTTCAAAATTTTCAGGTGTCTTTAGTTTAGTTGGGGCAGTGATGTACAAGCGTTTTGTAGTTAGTTTATTGTTGGGTGTTTTTTAGTGAGTCGTTCATTGTAACTTCTGTGTTTGTTAAATCTAACAATACTCGTGGGTTGTCTTGGGACATGCGTAGCTAAAGTATTACTCAGTCGTTGTACATTCCTGAGTGGTGTGAAAAAGTCCTACTTGAAAGCGTGACAATTCATTTATGGATATGTTGTAGATGATAACTATGTTAGCTGTTTACAATATTCATTAAATGATCTGAGGCTCCAGTTGCCTCCCATGTTCACCTGTTGCTGTTACTCTCTTGAACCCCTGTTTTGCTAGGGTGAAAGTAGTTTGAAATGATTTCCGTCTAGTGAATGTATTCTGCATTCACTGCAAGCTTAGGATTTTTTGCTCCCTTTAATAAATTACTCCTTCATTTTTCGGATTCTTCAACAGTGTTAGCTCAAATGTGTCATTAATATGATGGTCATTATTGCAATGACCCTAAATTCGATATACTAAGTATTTACCTGAGATTGCCTCCAGGTTTTCTGTTGTTATAGCTGGCAAGTTTTCAGAGCAAATAAGTTACACTTGGACTTCACTCAGAGAGAAGCACTCAGCAGTGTTCAGTCACTTCAGTGTGGTGTTGGTGTACGGGACGGCTCTCAAGCAACTGATATTTTCACTGCTTTGAATAAGTAGTTCGAGGGAAACCATTTAGCTGGTGGATCAGAATTATGTAAGAAAAAGGATTTGAGAGTTGATAGTGTTGTACTAGTCAGGATACATCCTTTTGATTGTTGAGCGAGCTCTACGTTTCGTAACCTAGCCAGGTCATGAAGCCTCTGTCTTGGTGTATCGCAGTACTCTGGTCTTGTGATTCAAATACCAGTAGAGGGGCTTCGTATTGCATACTTAGGTGAATAATTGAAGGCAATTCAAATAGCTAAGTAGGACTTCTCTAGCAAAGGTGAATTGAAGGCAATTCAAATGGCTAAGCGGGACTTCTCTAGCATTATTCGGCTCCTCCCCTGACAAGTATCGAGCCGACCATGGCACGTTTGTGTCGTGTGTAGAGCTCTCAGAACTATTAAAGATGACCTCCTGCACTCCGCCTCGCATGCTACCGTCCATGTTACTCTGCATCAAAATTATTATTCTACATTATGTAGCGCTAGAATCCCACCGCTTACTTGATCCGTTCTCTGCTGTCACGCTCTTTATGATTTGGATAGGAGAAACTGATAATGCAGACTGTCAGATATGGCAGTCCGTACCAGTGATATTGGTATAACAATATTTGACACCAGATCTATGGGGAATGAGGGTATCTTAAGAAATGAACATGTATAGTCCCTTTATTTTTAGCGAGGTGCGTCTATTAGTATTGGTAATATTAACCAAGATTAGGGGTATCCAATAAATAGCACAATTACCTATATTAGTGCACCAAAATTATTACTTGTGGATAGTTCTTCCACGTCTTAAATATAGCGTCTTATGCTTGACCCAAAATAGGCGACATTTGTGTCTCTGGCAAACTTTGCACCCTGTGATAGAGTGGGCCTATGCATTAATTGGGAAGCTAACCCTAAGCAACGAGTGCAAACCAAGCTGATAGTTTTCCTCGATAGCAAACGATCGATCTGTGTTATCTTAGCAAAGTTTATCTTCTGAATAATAACCGACTCATTTCGGCCTTAGGGGCAGTGCTGGTGAGATAGGAGTAGTATCTTATTTTTGTAACGGTTATGTGCAACAATAGCGTGCTAGAATACGCATACTAGATAGCCTGATGTATACTGTAGTCGATGAGACAGCCTTGAATGCGTAAACAGTTACTGCAGGTCTCTAAATCTCTCAACTTTCAGACCCTTGGGGTTTGGTTGTCTTTGGCATGTTTGTCACGTCTAGTAACCTGTTTTAATCGTCATTTAACTTGTTTGACTCGTTATTCGATCTCTTTATTGGTTTGTTTCATACCTTTAGCTCGTATGGCATCTTTATATTTACATCACTGATGTTTAGTAACTAACCCAAACTTTTACATTGTTACGTCCAGGTAGTTTTAGGCCTAGTGTTCTCTGAATTTTTCTGCGTTTATCAATGTATTCACTCCCGTATTCTTACAGATTGTACTGACAATGTTGCGTGTGTGGTGACATTGTTTTTATATTATGGCCGCCATGTGCAGGTAAATTTCACTTAATGTTTTGAGTGATAGCATTCCCTCCCAAATAAATGCCGGCTGTCTAAAACTGCATAGTTGAACTTAACCGTGTTTGATAACTCACAATGCATATTTAGACATAGGGAGCACCGATGTAACATTGCAATAATGAACGTGTGCTCATGTGCCACCATGACATGTTTGCATGCGCTCAACGTGTATGCGAACGATCATTCGTTGTTATTAATGAAAACCTCCTCATGGCATCAACTCCCAACCTCCTTGCGGCAACGGGCTCATACACCAGCAACTGTTGTGGTAGGGCTCATGAATTTAGACTGGCAACCCAAGCTTTGATCAATGTTATACTTGTCTCATGTTCGACCCTTGATGGGCGGCAAGCCCGGAGCTTGATTGATGAGTCTCCGGTCTTATTCAAATCTGGAAATTTTTGTCCTAAGCTTCAAGGACAAGGAAGGTTGGGAGTTCTGATGTCACATGGAAACTATACCGCAACAGTTCCTCACTTTCGCCCGCCGTCATCGTAACCTGAACCATGGCGCGATAACTGTACAGGTTGACGGCACGGCCAAGCTCCCTCCGTCTTCTTTGTACAAACTTTGAAGTAACACAGAAACCAATTCATTTGCAACGCGTACCTCCTAAATTACAGACACCTTCTGTGTCAAACAGATATTTTGATTGATTCATTTTGTTATGACCCCGTTCCAAAAGGATTTGAGTCAACCTGTACTTCAGCAGCCATGGTCGGGACCCCCGGCTTTTCTTGCCCAGCTCTATTAGCATGCGTCTCTGTCTTTTCAGTGGCTGTGCCCATCCTTATCTTTTATCTGTTGGGGAAGCCGTTCGAGCGCGGCTTTTACTGCAGCGACGACTCCATACGATACCCTTACAAAGACTCAACTGTGACCACACTTGCACTCTATTTGGTGGGCACATTGCTGCCTTTCCTCGCCGTGAGTATTACATAATATCTTGTTTTCATCAATTCCAGTGAAGGAAAACCTCCCTGCAGTGCTTTGGATTCACGTTCGAATCATTTTTGTTCGCTACTCTTTTTTTTAAGTTTCATTTTATTACACTTGCCCTTTTCTTCTTGCTGTTGTCAAACTTCGTTTTTGAATTCGTTTGCCATTTTTCAAAAGTGTGAATGTAAGTTTCGGATTACTGTTTTTCGTCTTTGAATATTACAGAACTTCGTTTGTGTTTACACTTACTGATTGTCGTGCAGACTACATAGTGGTCTACGTGATCTCAATTCTTTCACCATAATTCAAAATGATCTGCCTTATATGATTCGTTTCTTAACTAGGTTATATAGCGTCACCTGGTGTGTCGCACTTGAAACTCGAGTTTCGGGCAGCTTTTAAAAGTGACCTGAAAGTTAGGACCGCGTGTTGCCGCCATCCATGGATCACGGAGCGCTACCCTTAGGCCGCCGTGTGATTATTGTGCGCGGCGTTGACGGTTGACCGCGTCAGGGCTGGAGCGATGGGCTCCTGTGAAATTATTGCAACGTTTTTGAGTTACTCTCCGCCGATTACATTTCAAGTGACAATATATGTTGGCTATTGGTAAACAGTAATTGAAGCTCTCTGTTTGCGTCCAGAGCTGAACGTTTCGCATTGTCCAAACGCTAGAACTGAGTGAGGTACGATGCTGAAAATGACAAACCCCTACTTAAATTTGGGACGTGTCTTTACGTGGATTGCCGAGCGAGGGGTGTGTGTGTGTGTGTCCGCTGTACGAAATTCTCTTGACATTATTCTAAATGTGTATAGGTGATACTGCAAAGAAAGAACGCACATTCTATACACCTTCTTTCGTGGTGTAAACTGGTTGAGCATTCAGCGAACTGTTGATCAAGAATGGCTTGTTTATTCGGTTTGGAATGTGTGTGCGATGCTCACTTACTAATGTTGCACTGCATTGCGAGAGTTGTAAATTCCATCTTAATGCTGTTGCTCTTGTTGAGTTATTCGCAGCCTCGCTCTCTTGAATGAAGGCTTAGCGATCAAGTTTGTTTTCTGACGTTGAGCTCGGAGCCGTGAATGAAGGAGTTTCATCCGGCGCTGTTCACGCACCAGACCTGCAGACTGACTCGCTACAGCAGGCGCCTCCTACCTAGCCTTCGCAGTCCCTCGCACTGCACACGCTGCTGCTTTTTGTCCTGTCGCTCCTATTTGAAGCCTAGGTTGCGTGGGACACGCACCCTTGCCTACTCGTAGAGGTAGTTTTGCACGGTGTGCACCGCCGGAGACTTGTGGTTCATGCTTGCATTTTGCTATGGATAATTTGGTCGTAATGTACGATAAATGGCAGGACCGTCACTCAGAGCTCTAGTTATGAATGATCATGTCTGATACGGACGACTCGGAAGCTTTTTTTTTTAAGAACTCTTTAACGGCTTTGGGAGCCAGAGCTTCATCTTTTCTTCATGACTTTATTCTCGAGACATTTTGTGCGCATAAATGCTGGTTTGTTGAGATAAACTCATTAAATTTTTGTTCGGATTGTCTCTTATCACAATAGCATGCTTGGGTTCCTAGTGCAGCTGTGAAATGCACCTGCGACTGGTATTTTTTTTTTAACTCATTGTCTCCTGAAATTATGGTAGTGTAGGGAAAAAGCTATAAATACCCTAAAATGTGTTGGGTATTGCAATAACGTGTTGGGCATGCAAATACTCCTCCATTTCCAGTACTAAAATTTGGACAACCTCGATCGGTCAGTAAACGAATGAAACCATGAAAATGAAGTCTTAACTGCACTTGCAGCTTAATTTATACGAGACGTAATGCATGACGGTTGCCATGAACTCCGTGGGGCAGCGATAACGAAGTGGCGATGAGTGTTTTTTATTTTATAAAGCCCCGTTTTGCGAACATTACTGAGAGTTTATATTCAACTCAACACCTCGCCTAGCAGTCGAATTTTTCTGAATTATTTATTTTATTTTTCAAAGTGGAAACTCTGAGCAACTTGGTGGCTTGGGTTAGCGTTAGTAAACAATGAGTTACTATGATCCTTATAAATGTTAATAAACGTAAGCATTTTAAAATATAACGTGTTTCATTTCTAAAATAATTTTCGAATCGCCTACTATAGCTTCATCTCTGACTTCACATTTTCCTGTTGATTATGCGTTGTGACTTACACAAAAAGGTTAATCAGACTTATCCACCGTATATTATATATACCACTTGCAGGCATGAGGCAGAGTGTTTTGTTTTTATTACATGCGTACAATTTACATGTATGATAAAAAGCAAAGCAAACTCTTTCGTACATAGAAGTGGTATGGTTAATGCAGCTGTGTATGATAATTTTCGGGTCATAATTTTCTGCGTAGTTCTCTCTGCTACGTACAACTCTGTAGTGCCTAATTTACAGTTACACTATCTATTAAAAGAACTGTTTTTTTAATAAGTAAAAAGAGCTCTAAAGACCTTCACATTATATGTATAGCTGATTAAGAATTAGCGCCGGGCACAAGCTCTCGAGTTTTAAACTTGGAGTTCTGCAACACGAATGATGGACGTGTTCGTGAATTTCAGTATTAGAATTATCCCTCTCTCCGACTCCTGGGGAACAATAAGCGTACGCTTGACTCACCTTCGGTAAAACAAACTTGAACGAGGGCTTCCATTGCCTATCCTACTTGCTCTTGTATGTCCATATTAGGCTAGGTAGAACCTGTTGCTGATTTCAGCTCTACTTCAAAAATTACTTTCAGCACAGATATTTTTCCTGTACAAATTAGTAAAAGATAAACGGCTTATGCAAGCTTTTTTGTAAAATAACTTGACCAAGATCGTGCAGAGCTCACAGGTTGAACGTGCATGAATACGAATATCTCATCACCGTCGTGTCCAGCTCTGTGAACTTGGGCTGTTCTTGAGTGAGCTGGGGTAATTTCATTTGAAGAGTCTTGAGTAGCGATCAGTAGCAGCATGAAGGAGAGTTTGTTTAGCGTCTCGGTCGTTAGAAACAGAACGCGTTTGTTGAAGCAACAAGAAATCTCTTGAATTTGGAAGCCCCGTTTCCGACGCTTGCTTAATTATACGTCTCCGCGATACGATGGCTTGGCGTCATGGCCGGAACCTTGGTGCGCTGGCTGGGTGACGTCATTGCTGACCAATGACGTCATTACTGACCAACGGGGGCCCTGCACTTCTCCAGGAACTCGTGCCCTTGAGCTCTCCGCTGGTTACGACGCTAAATATTATGGCGCATTCCGGGTCTTTAGTGACCGCTTGAAAAATTGGTTCACAGGTTTTCAAATATAACGCGCCCGGCATGGACTGAAAAACGGATATGTTGGTAGAACATGGGATTACATCAGAGGAAGTCTCGTTATTTCAAGAGGGCACCCACCTTCTTTTAGCAGTGATTCAGAGGCCGTTATCAATGTATGTCAGGCGAGTGTGGACCTCCAACTATTGCTGTTCTCACGGTGCAGCGGCCTATCGTGGCGTCAAGGGATAGGGTGTGGAATTAATGTGCCCAACCTCGTATTTGGCCACTTTTTCTCTGAACGTTCACAGCCTAGCCCCTTGTTAATACGACGGTTCTTCCAGTAAGGCGGTTTTAACTCTTACGCGGCCATGAAAAATTTTGTTTTGGAACATTACTCAAAGTAAAGAGAGATTTAAACATTATGATTAGTAGCTGTCAATGTTATTCCTGGCCGAGAACGATGCAACGCTGTAACAGGTCCTTGTGTTGCACTAGTTGCACAGCTAGTGTTAAAAGTATTATTGCGCTACACTAGGTAAGCTATTCGTAACTCGATTTTGGGGCCAGCTCGTGTAATACTTCCAGGACTGCTGCCTTCATTTTCCCAAAAATAGGCGTCGTGAAGCAATTAATTTCTTGTTTTTTCACTAGTTTTCTACCGCCTTCGCTGTTCTTATATTTGCTTTTTTCCTTACTTCGGCTTTTTTTAAATCTTCAGCTGCCTTTACGTGCTCGTTTTTCTCATTATTTAATTTTTACGTGTCTTATATTTGTACTTTGTATTTTTTAATGCTGTGTCTATTTTGAAAGCCTCAGCTTCGTTTCCGTTATAATTTTGCTTTTATTCCTATTTTGAAAGTTTGCGTCATGTCGAGAGAAATGAAGCTTTTCGGTCCGCCAAGACGCTGAAAACTCACCTCGTGTTTTCCATTAACATTGTTGCAGCGATTTCAGGACAGTGCTATCACTCCCCCAAGCATCCATTCTTATAAAAAATATATCTACGTGTCAAGGAAAAAATATTATGTAGGTGACTATGCAGTTATCTTTGCCATCTTATGACCAAAATAATCTCATTCATATCGCTGACGCTGTATGACAGCTGTACGAGATCAACTCCTCAGAACTTGAGCATGTTTTATGCGGTCGAGGCGCTCAGGGGGCATAAGGGTTAGGTTGGTATGTCATGTGCTATGAGGGCTGNTCTTTGGATCACATTTCGTGTGGGTGGGGAGCTTTGAACTAACTTAGAATCTAGTCAATAACCTAATCGAATGTAATTTTGAAGCGGTCGAGGTTTAGGGGGTGATGTAATAAATACAGCAAGTTCATTGAAATTCCACCACCGGGCTGGTGCTCCAAGTTGCCGCAACAAACGTGATGCTGCCGTGGGCGTGTATTGCCGCCTATATTTTCCTGGTGCGTGTCAGCACTTCTAAACTTTCACTCAGTTTGGACACGTCTCTTGCGTGTGGAAATACCCTATGTCAAGCCCTTAATTAGTCGAAAAATTCTAATTAGTTCAAGGACCGTTCAGTAGTTCAGGGAAACGTCAGAGTATTTCAAGATAAGTTGAATAGTTAAGAAAATTGTTCAACACTTGTGTGGGTGTGAAATTTCGAAACTTATTTACGACGTTTGTATTTTCCATAGCTTTGATTGCTTTGCACTGCAGATTAAACTTCCAGTTCTACTTTCATGTTGTTTTCTCACAGTTACATTGTTTATTCAATTCGTAGGATAAAGTTCTCAAATTATTAAAATAACTTTTTTCTGATCGTTATCTCTGCTTGATCGCGAGTTAGAGCTTTAAGCTGTTAAGTTGATATCTTCAAGTCGCAGTGATTTCATTTCAAATATTTCCAGTGCTTTGAAATTCGACACTGCTATAACATCAGAAGAATATACGCTATCTGATGATTTCGAAGATAAGTCTCCAAAACGCACTGATGTACCGTGTATTAGTCAAGGTGGACTACATGCCTATTTTGTTGACGGGCTTGTCTCGCCATTGTGCCGGGAACTCCCACGCCTCGCTTTCCAGGTGACGTCATTGCAGTCCTTCGCATGAGCTCGCTTGAAATTGACTCCCAGCTGCTGTAATGAGGGTGTGTTTGAGTGGGCAACGGTTTCCAGGTGAACATGGGCCCGGTGTGAGTAAGGTGCCAGGTGAACATGTGTCTGGTGTGAGGGTGTGAGTAAGGTGCCAGGTGAACATGTGCCCGGTGTGAGG
>VOMN01101257.1:0-12182 GCA_014899125.1 Orchestia grillus
ACTAATTGAATTTGATGAAATATCCATCAAACGAGGAGGCACACAACAAGAGCATGTGAACCATATCTTTCATTAGGGGAGGTATACATACTCGTACATTATTAGTTTACAGCTTCCTCTCCACATGAAATGTGATTCAAAGATAACGAAAAAAAGACCATATGATATTCACTTTAAAAACGTGAAGTCTATGCACAGATGCGTTTTTACACAGGATTCTCAGGGAATAGAATCAACAAGTTAAACAGGGGAAAAAAAGATAAAGAATAATCAGCGAAGACGGCATGAAAACGAAAAAAACAAAGAGGGTGCGGTGCGAAAGACAGAAATCCCGAAGGCTTAACTAGATCTGAGGCAACGTAACTGTGTCCCCTTGGAGACACCAGTCCCCATAGCTCAGGACAAAGCTAACCCTATTGCCTACGGCCTATCATATGTCTCCTGAGAGGCATTGGCGGAGACATGAGCAGCCTTCCACAAATTAATTGATTCGAACACATTTCAACACATAACAAAAGAAAAATTTAGAGAATAGTGAAAAATCAGCAGCTTATAGCAGTTGAGGTATTTTTATAAATACCAACAACGGCAATGAAAGCCAAACAATCTATAAGATTGAGTGAAGAAAACGCATGCCACAAAGAAACTGATCAAAGCATAAAAAGGTGAGCCAACTAGGAAATTGAAAAAATTAATCATTTCAGGTCTTGCATTTTGCAGTTACACATTACGTTTTGGGATGTAAAATCACTCAAGATTTTTCGGTGCTTTGCAGAGTAGAGTAAAGTTCGTAACACAACATGACTCGCACATGCTCATTGTGAATGTTGAAAAAGGTCAGGGTACATAACAAGGATTTCCGATTAAACTTATGATCAAACTCATAGCATTAATAATACTGATAACATGATCAACCAAAGCAGATTCATGAAAATCATAACGAGCAGGAAATGATGTACTTCCAATTATAAGGAGGAAAGTAGTTCATCAAAAGGATGACAGTCAATGGAAGAAAACCTAGAGCAAAAGAGTCATTTTTATATCTTAAATTAATGTATGATTTAAGATCAGCAAGTCCGAAAAATATCAGCAAATACAGAAAAATCAACAAATGCGACAATTTTTCTTCTCTGTTCTATGTCAAATTTGTCAAAACCAGACAACGACTTTTCAGTCTTACATGAAATTTAAAGACAAGAGATCAAGGTGAGAGCAATTAATTTTTATTAAAATTCGAGAAGGGATGCAATAAGCGAGAATGTGAGAAGTCCAGGGAAGAACGATAAATCACGGTTTTGACAATAAGGCAAAAATCAGAGCAAAGGAGTTAGGCAGCCAGAAGAGATACTCACTCAGACACGGTGGAACCTCTGGAGTGCGATCGCATAAACAAAGAGGTCTCGAAGTTAGAACTGCCGCAACAGATACCGTACAAGTGAGAGAGAGAGGGAGAGAGCGAATGTTCTATAGAGGGTGAAAGAAATGAAGACGGCAGGAGAAAGAGCAAGATAACAAGACATATATCAAACAACAGAAAAAGAAGAGAATGACGCAAAATGGTTATTATCCAGACTCACATAACCAATTTGATATGCTGAAAAAGTGGTAAAACATACAGGTATTAACTTCCCATTAAATAATCAATTCAGTGCATGACCAGTAAAATCAATCAATGCAATGTGTACTTTTGAAACAGAAGAAAGAATTGGGCAAAGCAATGAGATAGCTCCTCTGATAAGAAGGGTGTTATATTCACATACTTGGTACACAATGCGAGTAAATGGAGGAAAAATCAACGGAAACAGAAAATTAGAAACGTAATTGAACTGGATTCAAATGATGTGTAATACAGAAATGGCTAATCTATCATAAGAATTGCAAAATGGTGCACAAGCCTCGAAGTATGTGGAACCAGCATTGCCAACCAAGCACTCACAACAATCATTTCCAAGCACATCCTTGTTTTTGACGCGTGTAAGAAATTCACATTTAACCCATGTGATGACCTGAGCTGGATTGAAGTTAGCTTATCAACATCAACACTACAACACTTTGGCACAATGTTTCCCAATCTTTTTCTCTCGTGGCACAAAGAAATAATTTCTTCTGGCAGGCAGTCCGCATAGCATAGGGTAGACAAAACTAACAAACCTAACTCAATCGTCTATCCTATGCCTGCTGAGAGGACAGTAACTACTTGAGCAATCTATTGTAAAAGCAAATAAAAGAGTGAGAATGACTAACATGAGCATTGGGAGAGTTCATGAAAGCTTAAAATTTTCACACAGCTTATAAATAATGAAAAAAAAATCATAGTCGCAACTCCCCAGATTTTCGCCAGTGGCGGAGAGTGCTATGACGTCTCTCCGCAACGGAAAAGAGACTCTAGTTTTTTTTGTCGTCTGTTGCGTATACTGTCTTTTTCGCGCCTTATTCACACCTGCCGCGTCTGACATACTTCGTTTCATGTTCGAAGAGGAATCCCTTAGCCATGTTCTATGCTTCAGTTTGCCGAAATTTGGGAAGCACTGCATCAGCAGCGCTCTGACAACCATCAGTACGCACTGACTTAAAGAGAGATCAGTTGTATGTTTGAGAACAAGCACGCGTGTCGTCATTCAGGTATGTCAGTGCTGTGACTCAGCAAACGACTCTCATCGTATGCACGCGAGCTACAGGTGTAAAGGTAGCCTTCATTCCAACAATTGGCAGGAACTGCTCTAGCACCAGAAACAAGAGTGCAAATATACTAACCAGACTTTCAATCACTCGGGGTACGCGACATGTATAGAGATAATTGTGCAAATACTCCATGATCATTTGTGTAAAACTTCACATCGAAAAATCAGACATCAAATCAACATTCGTCTATTTCTACTGGAAGTAAAGATGAACCAACTCATATAAATCACATACTGTAGTTTACGAAAAAAATTAAATTACTTCATATGGTTCGTAAAAATATAGCTTCAACATCGAATCAAAACTAAAAACAAACAAAAATCAGATACAGTACTACATAACTAACCAATACCAAACAAGCTTCCATACAACATACCTCAATAAAAACAATGCAGAACAGCTACATTGGCATCGAAAATTCGGGAGCAAAAAAAAAAACTACGATATTTCTGCCGTTAGTGTAGCAAATTTTCGTATGATACATTATTTTTATTCTCGAACATTTTGCACATTTTCAGGTTGTAAGAAGATAAACCAAGAAAGTTTTGAAATATGCATTTTTTTGGAGTGTCCAAAATTGAAGAACAAATTAGAAGAAATGCATGTTAATCTTCATTGATTCGGTTTTCCGAAGGTTCAGAATGTGGAGGTTGTTTATAATCGCTGCAGTGCGCTAACAATGTCTGAACGAGTTAAAGGTGGATGCTTCCGTTAAATCTGAAATTGTGAAGCTAAGAAAAAACCTATACGGCCTCAGAAGACTACAGATAAAAAGGACAATGTTTCAACGCATTGCCCTGGAAGATGGCTTCCAAACTGCAGGTGAGATATTTCAACTAGTTAAAGAAGAAATTAAGGTTTCCAGACAAGCTGTCTCGACGCTTAAATGAAATTAGGTTTTTCGCTCGGAGTCCTCAGAAAAAGTCCTTAATGAGAAAAACAATGCAGCGAAATTGGCATTCGCCAAGAGCGTGTGCCTTGGTCAGAAAGTGATTGATGCCAAATTTTCTTCAGTGATGAATCGATGTTCAATGTTTTTGGAAGCGATGGCAAGCAATACGCAAGAAAACGACGAGGCCGATCCTTGAATGAAAAATACGTTAAGAAAACCCAAATTTGGTGGAGGCACCGTTATGGTCTTTGGAATGATTTCTTGGAGAGGCGCGTCACCTCTTGTGCGCTTAAATACAAAAATTAATGCTGCGATATGTAAGAACTTGTCAGAAAACCCTGTTGTTCCTGTGCGACGAAATAATGGTATTGATAAGCCTGTATTTATGCAGAATAATGCGCCCTGTCATACGGCCAAGCTTGTATTGTACTATCTCAAGCAGCAAATAATTGAGGTCATGGAAAGTTATGGACCGAAATTCGTTAAATGTTGAAGATTTGTGCCTTAAAGTACAGGAAGAATCGACAAAATTTGCAGTTACAGATTGCCAACCGTTGGTGAAAGCCTGTGTGAGAAGATGTGCAGTAGTTATTGGCAAGATAGGTCAGCATACTAAATACTAGATAATAAATGATTAATTACTCTATATTTTTCCGTAATTTGTTCAACTTGTAATTTGTTCCTTGGTTTTGGACACTTCAAAAATAATACATGTTTGCAAATTTCCTTTGTTTATTTATATACAACCTAAAAATATGTGAAATGTTCGCGAATGAAAACTGTTTATCTGTGAAAATATAAGAAAATTTTCCATACTAACTGTAGAAGTATCGTAGTTTTCGTTTTTGTTCCCTGATTTTGGACACCACTGTATACGTATGATACTTCTACAGACTCCTTGAATGAAATACATTCTATAGCTTAAGATTTAACTCATACGTTTTTTATAGTTTTACTCCGAAGCGGACGCCTTTTCATAAGGGTATTTTAAAAACAGTTAAAATGAATAATTATTGAATATCCGCGAACGTGTTAATGAAACTTAATCAAGAGATACTGAATCGTACTTAAGGAGACCTGTAATAATTTAAATAAATGC
Organism: Orchestia grillus; assembly: GCA_014899125.1. Lineage (NCBI taxonomy): Eukaryota > Metazoa > Arthropoda > Malacostraca > Amphipoda > Talitridae > Orchestia > Orchestia grillus. Next base: position 4,674 of record VOMN01101257.1, read on the forward strand.
ACGTTACTCTTGGTAATAAAAACCGGTAATAAAACTCTGTCAAGGGAATCTGTTGAAAAGTATAGTTAAATATGAGCATAAAGTAAATAAATCTGTTGAGATACAGTGGCAAAAAATTACAATTTATCTAAAAATCCGAAATGCATTAAGAGCCCCAGGCTCACGACAGGACATCGTGCATGTATGGTCTTCCCAAGGTTCACAAGTCTTATCTCCCTCTGAGTCCCATCAACGTAAGCGCTACTGGAACTGGTAATTTTGAGCATTTCAAGTACTTGGTTCCACTTTTCTGAGCTCTCGCTGGGGTCAATAAACAGTCTGGTGATCTCTATCATTTGCAAAACGGAGATAAACGAAATACTGGATTCACGATGGCAGTTCGTTACTTAAGGACGTCCTTATTTCAAGAGACAATTAACATCACATTGAAAAAAGTTTTCGTCACCGGTTTTTCTTTCTGTAATGGACTTGATAAAAAACCCAAACTTTCCGGAATTATGTACGAAGGGCATTGATTTTTTCAAATTTAATTGTACATGTACATTAAAGAAGCTGAGCAAGGTGTTCAGTAATTAACTTTAAAACATCTTTATCACATAATTATTCAAAAATAAATAATTATACCAGCACAAAAAAAAAGAGAATAATCAGTTAACCATTCATAACTATAAATTAACACCACATACTCAATATACTTCCCATCGTCGTCAATGTCAAGTTGAAAATGTTTAAAAAACGATTTAATTGAATCTCGAACAATATCTAGAGAGATTTTGGGCCATTCGTCGGTAAGTTTGATTTTCAGAGCCGATACATTTAATGATGTGTCTCGCCGAGCCCTAACTCTAGAGTATGTACACTAAGAAAATCCGAGTTTTGAAAAAAACGCAATAAAATAGAAAAACACAAACAACTGTTTTTGACTGTAACTGAATCGCTACAACTTGCCTTTTCAGAGACAGTAATACAAATTACGAGTATCAGTATTTAAAAATTACGTCCGGTACGTAATTTTCACTTTACGGCTGCCACTACGCACTTAAAAAATTCTCGTTTTTCTCTGTCACTTTGAATTAGATGCTGTAATCGAAAGGATTCAGGTCTGGTGATGGAAGAGATTTTCGAATGAGATGAAAATAAAAACGTTGGCTGTCACCATCTCCTGGTTTTCTTGGCCCTATGTGACTGTGCTGAGTTTTGATGAGCTGACAATTGCCGTTTCCTGAACTGTTCCTCTGCCCAAGGCAACATAACTTGACCAGAATTTAACTTCGCTAATTTTATTGGTCAAGTTTGACCTTCTGGTCACCAAAAACAAACGGGCTTCTCCCGGACCCGGAAACGGCTGCTTCGACCGTGAAAGATGCCGCTCTCTGTCTCCGAGTTGGAGCTCAGGGTTCAAGCTCGCAATTCCTTGACCAAAGCTGGTAATACTGAATGTTGAAATGCTGTTCCACATCAGATTTCTTCACATCGCTGAAGTCAAGGCATAACAACGTGCCTTCCTGGATACAAATTCGCTGTGGAAATGCGTTATCCAACAGAGCTCGCAGGTAACAATAGTTCTTCTCACATTTGTTAGTAGAGTTCTTGGGTCTTTGTGTAAACTGGCAGACATGGTTCTCACTGAAACGTTTGTTGTTTTTGCTAGATCTGTGAGGGATTACTTTGGATTGCTTAACAACATCTATCTGGTTGACTTTATCAGTTTTGATGTTCTTGCAGTTCGAGGATGACTCTGTCTATATTTATTGTTGGTTTTCAAGTCTAGTCTCAATGACTTTCATCAAGGTTCTCGACACCAGCATTCTGTCAAAATTTGAAGCTTTTGTTTGATCGCATGGTGATTGAACTACTTCTTATAACTCTAAAATTGTTTTCCTCTCGTACACGTTTTTAGCCATCGTCAATTACCACTCTTTACAAATTTGAGGACTAGCCTTTAGCATCAAAACTACTAGTGAAATGGAAAAATAGAGCAAATGACTCAATTTTCTTCTGACGATAAATATGTACGCAGAGGGCGACTTCTCGCAATTTTAGGGGGTATTTTGTATCCGACCAACAAAGCAATTTGTGCAAAATTTTACGAGTGAATTCAAACCAGTTTAAACATCGACTCCATCGGGACGACACAATGTTACTTTTCACTCCAAATCTAATATTAAACTTTCTTCAACTAGCTCTACGCTAAATACAAATCCTAGTGAAATTAAAAGTAATTCAAAGTTACCACTTTTAAATGTTCTCCTCACGAAATTTGTAAATAATTATTTCACTAGTGTCTTCCGAAGTCCAATTTGAACTTAACCAGGAAAAATATGTTTCCACTGCATTTGATTGCAAAATTGGTTTTACTCAATGTTTACAGAATTATGCCTTCTAACTCTGATATAACCGATAAAATTCTACGACTAAAATAAAATTTTTACATGAATATTTCATCATGAATCACACAATAGATCAGAATTTTAATTTCAAGTTGAATTTCCAGGAGGCATGCTTTCGTACGTCTGACTACGAGGGCTCTACTCTTACAGCTCCGTGTCCGTGCGGCAGCGCATGCTGGAAGGGGCCCTGCTCCAGCACCCCATCTCCCCATTCGCAACTCCGCCCCATTCTGGTGTTCGCATTAATGCCGAGAAGTGCGATCTCCCTGGCCGCTAGGAACTTTTTAATATAATTGCTTTTATATCTAGCACTACTAATTTGATGTATTTTAGAGTCCTTGCATATTCTGTTAAGATAAACCTATTGTAAATAATTCACAGTCTGTATCCATAACAATAGGGTTAAATCAATAACTCTCTTGAAAAAATTATTTCTGTGTTATCGTTTTTATATTTGTTTAAGAAATTGAAAATGACTAATAATTGAAACGTTCATTTGAAGTGCACTTTTTTTCCCAGCAATTCTACAATATTTCCCGCCAATAAATATGACTAGCTTGTAAGCGGCTTTTTTGCTTTCTTGCTTGTAATGAAAATTACAACTACTCAAAGTATTGATATTATTCAATCAAACAAATTTTACTTCACAAGTTTAGTTCAGAAGGCAACAAGACAGTAAAATGTTTTCGCACATCAATTAGTTTCTGGAAAGAAGACGGTGAAAACGTCTCGAAGACATGACAGAAGAAAAAGAAATTAAAGTGACCCTCTTGAGAGGTCGTTGCTCTGAATAGTGTACCCATAAAGGGCCCTCTGCCTTTAGGACGACAAAGAAGGATAAAAGTGAAGTGCAAGGCCTAACAACAGTCCCCACAGCACATTCTCGCGATATTCATCGCAGGAACCACTCTGCAGTTACGCTTGATACGAGCAGCTACGGATGCCTCTGAGGAACGCTACTCTCCATGGTACACAAACGAGGATTGCCACTCAGCGTACGATTTAATTCTGCCTAACTGAGCACTTGGATCCTTCACGTCCTTGAGGACTATGTTTCCAGACACGCTCAGGGAAAAATTTTTACAACTCTGCTGCTGCAAAAATTGGGCATGTTTCTAATTTCATAAAGTTTTACAATCAACATTATATAGAAAAATTGAGAAAGCTGTCGAAAAAGGCTAAATGAAAAAACGTACGTCACAAATCGGCTGCTTCCACATGATCTATCAAAAGAGAATCTGACATGCAAATTTTAAAGAAAATAACGCTGGGAAAGAGTAAAAGCACCACAACTTAGCGCGAATTGCACCCTCGCGGCAAAGACAACTTTCCCCTCAGCGGTGACTGCCTACTGCCGCTCTCAGGAGCTCCAGTGCCCCCAATCGAGCTGCTCTCTCGAGGACCAAATGCCAAGATGAGTAGGAACTTGCCCTTCAGAATAAAAGGCTGGTCTTCAAAGCAACATCCAAAATGTGATTCAAGTTTACCTGAGATCACTTCAAAGATCACTCTTGAAAGAGTCATCTGAAATGGTCATTTTATTTGAAAATATTGAATTTCAATTTATTTTCGAGTTAGATCATTTTCGTGCATGAACACGTTATATTCAGGAATGCTGCTCTGTGATTGTCATTTCAAATCCCGTCTAAATGAACTAAAGGATAAATGGAACCATAAAGAGATAAACGTTTCTTGATTTAATGTTCTAAATGGGAGACTTTTCCCATAAACTAAATCATGACAAGAACAACATTCAGTAAGGATTTAACGTCATGTTTCAGTGTTAAATAGGTAAATCGGTATTAAATGATCTATTTTATGAAATTTCGTCTTAACCCAAAATTCTAATGGGCACAGTGTAGAAGTAATAGTTGCCGTGATGTGTACTACACCGGCTTACCGGCGTCAATTATTATTCACTATGCAGCTGACCAAAAGGAAACAAATTAAATGAACTAAAGTGACCGCTCAGGAGTATTTTCTAGAATAACAATGCATTAATTTCCTGTATTGACGCATAGTTACCCCTTTCCTTGCGTAGCCTTCTTTGAGGTTATAACCTTCATTTATAAGAGTATGAAAGTAAATATGTTACAATGCACCGCTGCCATGAATATACTTTTCACTGCGGAGACGTTCATACTTGCAGCTACAGTCAGCAGGTGCTGGTCAAGGTTTCAAAGGTAACACTAAACATAAATTCCGTTGACTTCAATACTTTTGTATCGTTTGTGTTTGTAATTATATTCTTTCAAAAAGCTCGGAGATGCGGCACGACGGAACAACAGCCCCACTTCCTCATTTTTCCGCACCCAAGAAGGTCGAATGATGATTGCTCGACATGAATCGACGAAAATGAGAATTTGTTTGCACAGGAAACACGTTTGATTTTTGCACGGCATTAAAAAGTTATGTTTCTTTGCACGCAATCGAGTTTTAACGATCGAATTAAACTCATAAAAATTGTTAGACTTTTAACATTACACTTTAGACAGTCTAAATGTAGCGAATAATTTCAAAACGTAAAAATTCAAGTCGAATGATATTGACTGGATCTTTATCGCATGAGCCAAGAACAATGAATATGATACCATCGTCGATCGGAGCGATTAGGTTGAAAAAAATGAGGGAAAAATATCAAGTGAACTTAGAAGCATCTAACGCAAATTAATTCACAAACTCACAAACATACGCCAAAATTACAACATAAGAAACCAATTAAACCTAATGATTTAAATTAATGGTATTAATTACAAAACTAGCTATTGTCACATCTGAACGATGGAATGACCCTTTATTCTCTATTACGCATTACACACACGACCAAGAAGCGTCCTAGACTTTTCTCTCACTGTCTTTTTTTAAATTCAAAACTTTTTCTTTTTCTTTCCAAATTGACCAATTGGTTCCACAGCGAAATATTTACAGGCATGAATATCTATATTTATTCCAGATTTTCAATTCAAATAATTATAAACATAAAAAAGAAAAAGAAATAAATATACAGTTAATGAAAGAAAGAAAATGGTTTATTCCGAAATCAGTGCCATACAGTGCATGGAACCACGCGGGTTTCAATGAGTAAGACTATAAACTTAAAATAAGAGAGGACGAAGCGTTGAGACTTCAATAGTTTGGTTCACTGGTTCATCGGTCAGAATGATTAGCCCGTTGATTTAAACATTAACTTAAAACATCGTGTGATTTTTAGTATGAACCTGTTACAACTATAAAATTATAGTTGAAAGAAAAGCTACAAAATTGGGAAAAAAAATTAATTTCTTAAGAACCATACAGAATTCAATATCGATTACTTGAAAGTTATGGAATTTTAAAAATTTAATGGGTTTTTATCTTTTGGTGCTTACAACAAATAGAAATAACAAACATTATCAAACATACGGAAAGATAGATAATTAAATAAAAAAAAACAGATTATATGAAAATAAAATAGAAATAGGCGTGGAGAATTGTTCAGATCCGGTTCGAGTAAAAGTGTTGAGAGTTTGGGTCAGAAGCTCTCCTTTCCCTTCATCCGCTTAATGTTTTAACATCGTGTGTTCTTAGTTCGCCATCAAGGCACATGCGAACAAATCATGCGTTTCTTCAGTTCGAGAGACAATTATGCTCATTACAACGTGCATATGCATGCATGCATACTTGTACTAGGATAAGGATAGTAAAAAACATAATTTCCGAATTCTGTTTTCAAACCCCGATATGTTTAAGACCTTGATATTGAAATGAGTGCTTCTGAAATGTTTTCTTTAAATAAACTGCGAAGGCTCGGCCACGCCACCAAAAGTTGGAAAATATTGTAGTTTTAAGTCAACTTTGCTTTCAGAAATCTGATTGCAAAACCCTGGTAGAAAGGAAATTAACTATCACCTGAACAGTAATAACAGTATCGTCGAGTAGTATAACATGATATTTGAGACCAACCTATCAAGATTTTGTGAGTCGCGTCATTGTTATGGAGATATCAATGATGGGAACTTTCATTGTACATAACATTTTTGCTTAGTAGGACTCTAACGTTTGTAGGGTGTGAGTTAAACTACTTTCACTATCCTTTAAAGTCTATTCAGCTTCATGAGTTATTTAGCTTTCCTTCTACAGGAGAAGCCCGCAATAGTGCAGGAATCTTAATTTACATGAGAAACAATTCATTGCCACACGTGCTACATCACTAACATATTACAGACATGGATTTCTTATACTATATGATGAACAGTTTTATACAAAGCTACTTGTGGACCCGGATAAGTTCTATGACTTCTGGAGGATCTTACAGGACCATGTGCTAAGCGTTCACATACATGTAACTATCCTAATGCACTTATCATTACCTTACAAAAGGCTGATTAGGTAGATAATTTATTGGGAGAAGATACGATTTAAAATTAGGAATTCAATAATCTCTAGTCAACAGGGGTTATGGATACTATAATATACTCAATTAATTTACTGAGATATTATTTGAGGAATTTTTCAACACTCCTTTAGGATATGAGACTACAATCGAACAAGTAACGTCTTCAGTATCTTCAAGATGCGTTTTGAACGCACGAACGGGAGAAGGCAGTGAGTTCCAAATTTAAATACTGTTGTAGTGAAAACAAAATTGCGTTCTGGTTTTGGAATAGTATGGAAGTATGAATTCACTTCGGTTCTTAGCCAAGTATTCATTATGTCGAGTTTCATCAGGGACTAAATGCTTTAGGTCTTTATCGCCTTCATTACCCAAAGTTTCAAACATGAATGTACACAGGGAACACTGGTAGAGATCAGGAAGCTTAAGAATTTTTATACATTTCTATGAGTTAGCTGTGAAGCATTATATTCCATATTACTCATCACACTAATGTTTTTTGTAGAGTAAAAAATATGATTGTTTTGTTTTTGTTAGTTCCATCCCATGCCTCCATGTTATATTGTAAATAGGGATGAATAAATGATGTTTACATTATTTTCAACGTGTCTGAAGGGAATATGTCTTTGACTTCGTTGAGAATCCCAGTAGATTTCGATATTTCAGATGATAAATGTATAGAGTAGGTGTAGGCTTTCTTTCTATAAATGTAGACAGGCTCGTAGCAGGCTAGGTCTGTGGTTATAC
>VOMN01101262.1:0-11693 GCA_014899125.1 Orchestia grillus
CTCTATTGCCTATGGCCTATCCTATGCCCCTGAGGGGAATCACTTCAAAACAATTTCTAATGTTCCATTGCACTTTTTCCCGTACCCGCCCCTCTCTCTTAAGCTTATGCAACTTCGTAAGTGCGGGCACAGTCTTACGCTTCTTGTACGCAAAGTTTTTTGATGAGCCCTAAATTTATCTTACTCGCCTTGGCGTTACATTTAGATTTAAAAATGTCTGTAAGCTTTTGGAGCAGTTTCCCGTTCGAGAAGCAGCACGCAGCAGCCTTCGGCGACTGGTCGGACTTAGTTTTGGGGGACGCCCACTTGATTTCTTCTGCCAATAGGTAACGGGATTTCTTCTGCCGATAGGTAACGGGATTTGTTCTGCCGATAGGTAACGGGATTTCTTCTGCCAATAAGTAACGGGATTTCTTCTGCCAATAAATAACGGGATTTCTTCTGCCAATAAGTAACGGGATTTCTTCTGCCAATAGGAAACGAGATTTCTTTTGCCAATAGGTAACGGGATTTCGCAAGCAGTTTCCTATTACCTTCCTGGACCTCTTCATCATTTTAGAAATCTCAAAATTAGTGAACCCTTCACTTTTCAAGGCACATATTTGACATATATCATGATCTGAATGACCGCACCTTCCTACGATGGCGATAATTGTCCATTAAATGTACATATATGATTTCCAAGTATGCAGTACAAGATAGTATCCCGCCGGTGTTTAGTTTTGACCAGTTTCTACACCGCCAGGGTCAGAGTTTAACAGAAATCGAATTTCTTTCAAAATATGTTATCTTTCTTTTCAACAAATTTTAGCTATGATTTCATGATTTGTCTATTATTTTTGAAAATAATCTCATAGAAAAATTGCGATTCAATACTGAAATATGGTTCAATTGTCCTTCCTCGGTGAAAATTTCATAACAGTCGGAGTAGCATTAATAAATTTCTAAGCAAATTTAAGAGTGTGCTATCATTCTTTCCACTACTTTAGATAATATATTTTGGAGCATACGGGTGTAGAAAATTGAACAAGCAAACTGGTTAAAGTTTAAAAATGCCAGTAACGAATCAGAAAGACACTCGAGTTTGTAGCGTAACTCATTTCGAAAAGAAACGAGTTCTGCAATTGAGCTAAAACTACTCTTCAAATAATTAGACAGCTATTCGAGATGGCCAAAATTGCGAATTGAAGTAAAACACGACGAAGCGTATGTCGACAGAAATTTCTGTTAACCTATTGCGATCCACCATACAGCTCACAACGATCGACTTGCGATATCTTTCTTCGCTACATATTTCTAAACTCGAGACTTGGACGGCGGTAAAATCATCCGGAAAATAACGCCAAGATTTCCAATAATTCCTGGCGATCAGGGTAAAAAAAGACGCACCACGTCGCAATCACGTCCGCACCGCCACCGCGACGCGCTCTGTAGGGCGGCTCATCCCGCTGCTTCGCGCGACTTAAGACGATCTGCGGAATATTTTTGCTCGAGAATTGGCGAGCGGGTCGGCAAATTAGAATTTCAAAATTCTTGGCGATGTCAGCATTGGAAAAATTTAAATAGAATAGAGTCACGTTAGAGACGACTTGGTTTTCAGATTTTTATTGCCAAAGTGTTATTCCGTGAGTCGAAAGGGTGTGAAACTTGAGAAACTAAAGGCACCTTCTACACGGCTCACAGAGCACGATTTCAATGAAGAAACGCTGTGTAGACGTAAATTTCATTCGAGATTGAAGGACATTCTGAGAGTTCCAAGCGAGCTTATGTTAGTGTGCATTTTAAATTCCGTTCCCACAAATACCAGAACGCTATAAAATATAACGCGTTTCATAATGTAATATGGGCTTCAGTTTCACACATTTGCACGTTTTAGGAGTAATCAGTTTTTTGAATACCTTGTATTCAAAATATTTCTTTGACTCGTTTGGTAAATCGCTTACTAGCCTGAAAATATGGTATCATTGGCAGATATAATAATTGGTAAAATACTACGCCATGAGTTTCAAAGGGAATATTTTGCGAGCAGTAACCTATACTGAAGAAGTCACTATACCATATTGACAGTACAGGGAAGAACAAAGAGCATTTCGCGAGTAGCAGGCACAGCTTCCAAGCGAAAAAAGAATAAATAGAGAAGGAAGACAATAAAATTTCAGGCCTCGTAGACACGAAGGAAGTTGGTTGCCCGAAGCCCCCGAACTCCTTCACGAATAAATGAAGCCATAAAAAGAATGTTAAATCTTACTAAACTTATTTAAATCCACGATAGTATCGTGCGGCAGTGTTGCCATATCACCGCTTGGTAGCTGCGGTAGCCATTGAGGAGTACAGAAGGAAGAGGCAAAATTTGTTCATGCCAGAATTCATTTTGCGCTGAAAACTAAATTTTTTTCGTTTGGTGTTTTTGAGAATATTTGAATGAAAAACATCAATGCCTACAGCTTAGCGAGGGCCATACGCTCAACTCTCGTTACCAGCCAAAAAGTAATTTTAAGCGCGTTAAAATATAGACAGCCTTAAGGATGGCACTACATAACTCGGTAAAATAAATATAGACCACCTTAAGGATGGCACTACATAACTCGGTAAAATAAATATAGACAACCTTAAGGATGGCACTACATAACTCGGTAAAATAAATATAGACAACCTTAAGGGTGGCACTACATAACTCGGTAAAATAAATATAGACAAACCTTAAGGGTGGCACTACATAACTCGGTAAAATAAATATAGACAACCTTAAAAATGGCACAACATAACTCGGTTAAATTATTGCCGAGGAACGGTAATGTGGTCATTAGCACACCTTTCTGTGAGGAGCTCAGGATTCCTACAGGTCCCACGAGGAGCTCAGGATTCCTACAGGTCCCACGAAAAGCTCAGGATTCCTACAGGTCCCACGAGGAGCTCAGGATTCCTACATGTCGCACGAGGAGCTCAGGATTCCTACAGGTCCCATGAAAAACTCAGGATTCCTACAGGTCCCACGAGGAGTTCAGGATTCCTAAAAGTCCCACGAAGTCTTCAAATCTTTTCACTTCGTGTTCTCATTGCCCTCACGCCCATGACAGTGCCACACTAGCCCACCGCGTCCTGCATTTCTTGGTCAAATGGAACGGCGGTTGAGCCGCTCATATCCGGACTGGTTGGAGATAGAGAGTACCCGGTCACCTGAATAATCCTCATGTGAATATGCGGAATATTCTGAACTTTCGCACCGGACGTTATGGCCAAAGGAACACGAACTGAGACAAGCAAATCGTGTCCTTGCATGAGATATACGCTAAAACTTGTCCTCAGATGTGCCTCACTGTTGGATCATTTTACCTCTAGAAATGAAGCATCGTCGCATGGGAAGTGTAAATATGCTGTGTCTGCACGTGAACCGTACATCTACACCGTATTTTATATCAGCGTACGTTTGTGCACCTGGAAACAAAGTGACATGTATACATATGCTCGAGCTACACAAAATTGAGCACATTCCCTGTATGATCTGCGGATGACAAAGACGTGCACGAGAAAGTGTCGCGTTTCAGGATTCCTTGTTCAACTCGGCCACTTTTTGTGCAGCCTTTGCGCCATGCCGTCAGTGCCACGGTCGCCCTCATCATCAAAGTAATGCAAGGCTCGCTTCGAAAACAAGGAAGGTTGTTCCCGCGTCACCTTGGATAACACGAATAATGTGGCGCGCACCTGGCCAAATACAACACGTCATATCTTTGTTTATCCAAGAAGCAAAGACAACTCTACATTTTTTCACGAACTCCATCACGTATTAATCCGAGCCCCAAGCCTGGGAGCGAGAAAAATCTTCACTATCTGAACTAAACACACTTTGCCAAATCGATGAACACGGAAGCAAAATGCGTTTATATCTCTTTGAACGAAATGGAAGTCGTGCGGTGTCATTGCAGGAAAATAGAGATCGTCCCTTGGGGACTTTCAAGCCCTGATGAAAAATTTTCACAGAACGAACTTCCAGCTGAAAGTACTCCTGATTTCAATGAATTTTTCATAATAAATGAAGTTAAACACATTTTTCTTAATTTAGTAAAATTAGGTTAACGTATTCGATACGAGGGAGTGTACGAAATCTATGTGCGTATACAATTTCCATCATTTCTTTCTGGAATAATAATTTAGATTGATAATTTTAGAATAATTTAGAAGTTGCTACGACGCTTGAAACCAATCAATTTCAGTCTCTTGCTTCTTAACTCATTTAATGTACGACTTTCAGATGTTTTTATCCGGATTTCGAGAGAAGTAAGTTGCAGTCGCATACAATATGACATTTATTTCAATTAATGTAAACCTATAAAAGCTAACCACGGAGAAAATGAATTTCAGCTTTCAGTATCACAAGACACGCAAGAATTGGAGTAGTTTTGAAAGCGCACAATTGCTAAATGGAAATTAACGTGAAATATGAATTCATATTTCTACAACCAACCAATCACACGATGCATGAGCATTGTAACAGATAAGACAAATCTTGAATGGTGATAGAGTTTGTTGTATTTATGAAACTCGCTACCGTGTTTGAGCCCCCTAGAACTAAATTTTAAGTTAAAACACGACCATCTAGTCTGGTACATTCCCTTCGTACACAAGCAAGAGATGATCGAGCGTCCTCGTAAACGTACGACACTTTCTACTGGAAAATAGATGACCAAACATTGAAAATCGCCGCCTCATGGACCTTGCGTCCTGATCGACCTCTACTGCAATCACCATACTCACGTCCACCCCGCAGAGGGGACACCAGTAGTGCCCGACAAGCCTTTATGGCCCATAAGAATAATACGTCCCTGTAAATAGCCTGGGACCCGAGTGGGACGATGCGTCCCGGGAGACGTTATGCTGAAAGTGGGATTACATAGTCCAGAAATGAATAATGCTAAAATTGTAACACAACAAACAGATTGAATCTACCTAAAGCAACGAATAAAAATCAGAAAAACAAAGTGAAGCTTCGCAGTTGATCAAATCGTCTCGTGAAGAAAACGGCATGCTTGTAAATAACTCCATAGTAATAAGTTTAGGTGATGATATACATAACTAGCAGCCAAACTGGTACCTAAGATTTATGAACTCAAAAAAACGAAAGAAAATAAAATTCTTGAATGTCTCAATTTCTTGCATTTACAAGATTTGCTTCTCTTTCTTCCACAACTCGAATTACTTGTTCTTTTCTCGGTCGCTGGCTCTGCCAAAAAAACGTCTACTTTGTTGTAATGTTTCTTCTTCTCTGCCGCATTCCCCGTCTGCCGCAATCCCCGTCTGCCGCATTCCCCGTCTGCCACATTCCCCGTCTGCCGCATTCCCCGTCTGCCGCATTCCCCGTCTGCCGCATTCCCGGTCCGCCGCATTCCCCTTCTGCTGCATTCGTTCTCTGCTGCATTCTTCCTCTGTTCAGAATATTAGTTTTTCTACACCTCTGAAATGCTACGTTTTTATTTTCCTTGATTTACTGTTTTTTGTATTTCTTCTGTCTATTTCAAATTGATTAAATTGATTACTTGGATTCGGCTGCTAATGTTTCAATTATATAGAGAAAAGTACTGCCGGAAGCTTTAGTTTGATGATAAAAAATATTTGCTGGATGCAGCATACAGTCGTACCTTGCAAACTCGAACAGATATAAACTCAAACTTATAGCCGATTTCATGACTTGTAAAATTTTCCTGTTATTCTTATAAAAAGTGACACGCGGAGGAAAGAATGAATGGAAAAAGATAGAAAAGTATTAATTCCAAATGTACCACGGATTTTTATTATATCATTTTTTAAACACGTGACACACTTAACACGTTGACTCCGAAGTGGGTCATATATGGTACACGCGATCGTTTAACCTAACCTAATGTAACCAAAGCACTATCACATGTTGATACAAATTTTCGAGTTTCTTCAAATTTGTGTTCATCAATCGAATAAGCTAGTTCTGATTAGAAAGAAAATTAATAAAGTAACCAAATTTGTGAAACCAAAATCCTTCATTTTTAAATTCACAGTAGAGATATTTGTCGGCATGTAATTTTACCTGTGTGGAGAATCGGAGTCAACGTGTTAAGAAAAAATATAGAAAAGAACGCATACATACATTAATGTACAGATATCCACACAGACACACGCGTCTTCCTCACCAACGTTCGCCTGCTGCACGCTCCCAGCAGCGGTACAAGGGAAGCGTTTGTGAGGACTTGCGTTCGCGAGGACTTGCGTTCGCGAGGACTTGCGTTCGCGAGGACTTGCGCTCGCGAGGACTTGCGCTCGCGAGGACTTGCGTTCGCGAGGACTTGCGCTCGCGAGGACTTGCGTTCGCGAGGACTTGCGCTCACGAGGACTTGCGTTCACGAGGACTTGTGCCGAGCGCGGCGGGACTGATACCGGGGCACTTTTGATCGGCATGCCTAGTACTTTTTGCATCAGTAAAATCGAAGGAAGCCTCGCAGCTAATATATTCATGAAAAGATTAACGAATAATTGGTTTTCGATGATAAGTAAAGGCCAGCTGGAAAATATGTGAAATCAACGGTTCTTGATTAATCCAAAATAGAATGCATTTTCCACGTGGACTCATAGCACCCAATCCTTTAAAATTGTACGTATCAAATGCAACATAAGTTAGAAGGGAACAAAGTTGAGAAACTTCTGCACAGAGTTCAGAAAAAGTAGAAAGTCAGCGTTCCCATATCTTGCAAATGAAATGAGCTTTACCGAGTATTTTTAAATGCTCTTTTGAACGTCAAACATCAGCTTCAAAAGTAAAGTTAAACAAACCAATTACTCCTAACTTCTTTTTCTTTGAATGGCCTTTGAGGATCAAGGTGATACTTTCGCCAGAACGTTTCTAAAAACTTGCTGAACAAGCGAGGGCGTGGGACGGCACCCCAACGCTGCCCCTGGAGAAGGGCATAATCTCCACATGAAGGCGAAACCAGAGCAACAAAGAATATTTCACAGCGTCTCGAGTTATCCAGACGGTCATCTCGTGCCAAGAAATCCACCATAAGCAACTTGATGGTCCATTTCACGCCATGAAGAATCTTCCTCATCCAGAAACATGAAAAAGACACTACGGAACTCGCAAACCAACCGCAAGTAAATGCAGCTGCCACTCCAGCCCCGCAAGCACCAGTAGCGGGGCCGCTTGCGACGCGTTAGCATTTCTCAGAGAGCCCGAATACTCAGGAAGGCCCCTAAAATGCTCACAATTTGACCGTTGCAGACCCTTCATCACCAGAAATATGAGGTGCAGAAGCTATGTGAAAACTCTTAAATTTACCCGGCAACCATCGCAAGACTAAATCGTGAGAGGAGAGCGGCAAGAGCGCGGTCTCCAGCGCCTACTGCTGGCTTGAGACGCTGTTCTGATGCACAGTATGTGAAGCGCTGTGCTTTACAAGTCCTTCATTCATGGTTCTGTATAATTTACCACAAGTTCACATCATTCGAAACTGCTCCACATCATTCGAAACTGCTCCACATCATTCAAGACTGCTCCACATCATTCAAGACTGCTCCACATCATTCAAGACTGCTCCACATCATTCAAGACTGCTCCACATCATTCAAGACTGCTCCACATCATTCAAGACTGCTCCACATCATTCAAGACTGCTCCACATCATTCAAGACTGCTCCACATCATTCAAGACTGCTCCACATCATTCAAGACTGCTCCACATCATTCAAGACTGCTCCACATCATTCAAGACTGCTCCACATCATTCAAGACTGCTCCACATCATTCAAGACTGCTCCACATCATTCAAGACTGCTCCACATCATTCAAGACTGCTCCACATCATTCAAGACTGCTCCACATCATTCAAGACTGCTCCACATCATTCAAGACTGCTCCACATCATTCAAGACTGCTCCACATCATTCAAGACTGCTCCACATCATTCAAGACTGCTCCACATCATTCAAGACTGCTCCACATCATTCAAGACTGCTCCACATCATTCAAGACTGCTCCAAATCATTCAAGACTGCTCCAAATCATTCAAGACTGCTCCAAATCATTCAAGACCGCTCCAAATCATTCAAGACCGCTCCAAATCATCCAAGACTGCTCCACATCATTCAAGACCGCTCCAAATCATTCAAGACTGCTCCACGTCATTCGAGACTGCTCCACGTCATTCGAGACTGCTCCAAATCATTCAAGACTGCTCCAAATCTTTCAAGACTGCTCCACGTCATTCGAGACTGCACCAAATCATTCAAGACTGCTCCACGTCATTCAAAACTGCTCCAAATCATTCAAGACTGCTCCAAATCATTCAAGACTGCTCCACATAATTCACCACTGCCCCACGTCATTCATCACTGCCCCACATAATACACCACTGCTCCACATAATTTACCACTGCTCCACATAATTCACCACTACTCCACATAATTCACCACTGCTCCACATAATTCACTACTGCTCCACATAATTCACCACTGCTCCACATAATTCACCACTGTTCCACATAATTCCCCACTGCCCCGCATAATTCATGACAGCTAAATTTCGCTAGAAACTTCCAGGTTCCTAGAGAGATATTCACAAATTTAAATGTCTTCCTCTCTCATTCACGAAGTCTCAAATTGTACCCGATTACTACGTGCCTTTGCTAACACCTCCTCCTCACGCTTTCGCGCCCTCGGCAGCTCGTCTGCTGCTATTCGTGATGAGGACGAAGCAGACTGGGGGAGGTAGCGTGTGCTAGGAACTACCACTCTACTATAGTTGTAATCTTTTGGTTGAAGTATTAAGTGTTTAAGTGTGCAAGGCAGAAGGGGAGGCGTGCAAGACGAAGTGCCTCAAAGAAAACTAACTTGCGCCAAACAAAATGCGGTGACTATTCATGTTTAATAGGCGTACTGTACAGAGCATCATTTTAGACTCGTTGGATACAATTGTTTTACCCAGGCCTAAAAGCCTATTTTCAAAAGGCTTCAGAGCTTATAAAAACGTACGCGGACAAATGGTTGGTGACACTAATGTGTACTAGCAGGACCTGGGAACATTTAGCCTGGGAACATTTAGGGAAAATCAAATCAACTTTAGATAAGCCAGCCCATGAGAAGTGGTCCTCTGAAGTGTTTAACAGAGGTTAAAGGTTCAGGGCAGAGATAGTCCAGTCTTGGAAGCAATTTTCTTCTTGATGATGCGAGTAGTCTGAACTCTATTAGGGAAATTGAAAATGTGCAGCGAAAACTGACTTTTTATAGCAAAACATGCAACCCGTATACAGGATACTTCGCTCGAAGCATAAAATTTCAATTGAAAATGGCGAAGCGTCACGGAACGGTACGTATGTAGGTAGATACAAGCGTATTAATTTATAGAAGAACGAAATGACACAAATTCTACGGAAGTTAGGGGCACATTTTCACAGATGCACTATATCCAGATGGGTCAAAGTAACTTCAAGAAACTGACCTGGCTTGGTCTAATGGCAGCTAATCTGACCACAGCGAACTTGGCCTAACCTAACACACCCCTCAGGGATCATAAGATAGGCAATAGGATAGGTAATAGAATTAGGTCAGGTTACTTAGGTCTGTGCTGTATGCTGTGGTATCCGGGGTCCCTCGTCGGCCTCTGGTTACCTCAGCTATAGATAGGCCTTTGGGACTACTGTCTTGGCGTCCTCTTTTCTTCTTTTAATATTCATTCCTACTTCGCAACCTCGTATTTTTTTTCATCCTCTTCAATTTTAACTTGTTTCCATGCGCAGGGGATTCTGTGTGGGAACACATCTTGTACATAGAATCCCCGTTTCCTACGGTCCATACTAGCTGACCAGTCCCTCCTCTTTCGGCGTGACAGTTTGAGTCCCTGAAGCGCTGTCACCTGCACCACTACTCCTAACCGAGCATAAATTTACCTGGCCGGCCTAACGCAACGTGACAGAAGAAGCACAAAACAGCGGGAAGGCTTTCAGAATAGCGGGAGTCAAGCTGCACAACGTACGCTTATATTCAAACATTTTCCCTCCAGTAAGCCTTTAAAAAATAGGTTTCGCCCCCGGAAAGAAATATTCTATCCAATGAAAATAAAGCGAACGTTTTGCGGTGAATAGGCTTCTCTGCGCAGTACGCTGAGAAAGAAGTAAATATTTACGTAAATTTGTCGGTGTTCACGTCTCGTGAGCAATGCTAATTTTACAAATGTTGAAACCGTGAAGCTTCAAAGTAAACTCATTAGCGTTTCTTCGAAAAATCATCAAATTTCGAGGCATGGTGAATAATTGAGTGCGTTCTTAAATATTCTCGATGGCCTGCGATAATTGGTTGATGATGGCATTTGTGATCAAATTTTAGTCATTTTACTCCAATGTGAAGCCGAATTTTAAATTCAGTGCTGAAACACCAGCAGCAGCAGAAGCTTTCTTGGAATTGATTCCAAAGTTTTATATTCATGAAAGTTGAGAGCAGTTCCCACGTACTGCGATGGTGGTTAGCCGAGCGCTTGTGACTGTCCGCAGTTCTAGTAAATCGCACGAGGACTTAGGATACGGGACTTGGTGCAAGGGCAATCCTATATAAATGATAGAGGAAAAGAAACGAGTGAAAGAAACAAGTTAAAGAAAACAAAACTCGGTCACAAGCTCGCGACACTCCTATCTCTCCAGACCTGTAGCGCTTCCTGAAACTGGGAGCAAACAGTCCGGAGCGGGACTGAGGGCACGTTTCGACGCTTCCAAAATTTCTCGCCCTTCGCCTTCATTACGTCACCTCGAACTCTGATTTTGAGCGGCCTCGCTGCCGTCGAGACAACTTTGCAGCCCAAGTCCCATGTTATCGTACAAAGTTTGCGTCCAACCTTCACGTAAGTTGCGCGGCCCCTAGAGCTCATCTGCATTTAGTTCCCGAACTTTCGAACGGTGCCCTAGAGTGGCTTAGAAAACTCGAAGAAAACCAGAAAATTCATGCCCGAAAAAATCTGCAGTCGAACGACGAAAATGAATCGCGATGATTGATCGGGATTTTGACAGGATTTAGTTGAAGACGGAAACAATTCCGGCAGAGAAAGAAAAAATATTTAGAAAAATCCAATGGAACACAACACACCGATGAATGCATCGAAAAAATGGCCGATTGTGAGCGGCTCCGTTACCCAAATTTATAAATGAAAGTTCAAGTTTTATTCTAGATTTAATGTCATAATAATTTCTAGTGAATTACTCTTCATCAAATCACGCAGTTGGATCGTCGAGTCTCGGTAATTCTCATGCGCCGTCAAGTCGTTACTGAGAATCTCACGAATAGCTCCAATATTCAATGGTGTTCGAAAGCACACGAACGCACGAAAATTGTGTTCGAAAGCACACGAACGCACGAAAATGGTGTTCGAAAGTGCACGAACGCACGAAAATGGTGTTCGAAAATACATGAACGCTCGCATCTCTGTGGTGAGAAAATCCCAAAAATTGGCCGCCCTGAAACTGCGGAAGGACATCGAAGTTCATGCCGCCCAAAGTCGGAGTTGAACAATCATCAGGAATTGGAATTCTATCGGGCTTAAAAATTGGATTTGATGAATTTTAGTTTCAAGCTCCCAACCCACGTGAGATGTGACCTAAAGAGAGCGAAGTAAGAAGCCATTTAGTATGGACTATAGAGATAGAGGAATGGGTCCTTACGTATTATCGGGAGGACTTTTGATTTTTACT
>VOMN01101271.1:0-19082 GCA_014899125.1 Orchestia grillus
AGGTCTAGGTACGTGCATGGCGCACGTTTAATCACGCAAAAAGTTTGACTACCGCCGGGCAGCCCTTTATTTGGCGACCGTTGAGGAGCGGCCTGATCAGCTCGGGAGGGAACACCTACCCCGCACGGGCCCCCCCCGCTGCGGGCCCGTGCGCATCGCGGCCTCACCTCTCCGATGCCATGAAGAGGCGCTCTCTACTGGCACCTTATTTATGCTGTTAGGATCTATTGCAGCTGTTTAATTCTTGTCGTACCCATTTGCATATTGGTGCTCTAACAGTGGTGGAAGTTTACCCTCTGGTAATTATAACGAGATGTGTTTACTTCGTAGTAATGATGATTGTAGACGTGTAGCGGGCTTAATGATAATGGAATAAGTTTACCCTGCAGTAATAATAATTCAGGCTCACCCAGTAGTAATGATAGTAGTGAGAGTTTACTTTGGAGTAATAATGATGGTAGAAGATTACCCACTAAAATATTAATAGCATAATTTCACCCTGTATAATTATGACGGTGTAAGTTCACCCTGTATTGATGTGGTGTAAGTTCACCCTATATAATAATAATAACGGTATAAGTTCACCCAGTATAATCATAATAGTATAAGTTCGCCCAGTGTAATCATAATGGGATGGTAAGTTCGCCCAGTGTAATCATAATGGGATGGTAAATTCACCCAGTGTAATGCTGATGGTATAAGTTTGCCCAGTAGATGTTCGCATAATGCCGTCGCAGTCTTCCATAGCTTGGATACGAGACTTATAAGGCTTAGGATCCTTCTTGTACATATAAGTCTCTGTGCAGTCTGTTGCCTCATTCTTCAGCTAAGTTTAGTTCAGTACCGTTTCTCCTCCTGAATTTCTCACTTGGATGTTCTGCCGATGACCAATCCATGACAAATTTCGAAATGCTAAACGTATGAGTTGTTTTATTGTAGAATTTGTTGCCTCTTAACTTGTATGTGATGACTCAGTTAATTTTAATTGCATGAAGAGTTGCGCAATGGCGAGAGAAGTCAACCAAGTTGAACGAAGTGTTGTTTATTTTAATAAAGATTCTGCTGTTGAATTTTATCTGTTATCAAGGTAGATTTGGACTTTCAAGACCTGCAACATTTTGTTCTCAACTCCATTGTGTTTAGTTTTAGTAAGGTACGGGCATGTCTCAACGTTTCTTCGAATGGGCGTTGGTTGATGGCAGTCTCCGAATGTGTTACTCCCTGGTTATCACACACATTTCTCCGTTGCAGCCTCATAATTACTGTGAATTAAGTAAATCAGGATGAATGGTCTCTGCATTAGACTTGTGCCTATAATAAGTCTATTTTGCCTGTGTTTTTTACCGTGATTTGTGCTGTGTGGTTTTGCCGGTTAAGCTGTTTGACTTCACTGGCGGAGTGGATGGAAACATTTACTGTCGTAAGTGTTTTGTATTTATGTATGCACGCTTCCATGACATCTCACAGAAGAAAAGAAGCAAAATTCGGTTTCTCTCGTATTTTGTGCGGTAGAGCGTACCATGAGAGGGGCGCGTAGAGAGAGGGAAGTGGAACGCCATTTCAGGTTTCTAATTCAAACAGAACAATTTGAAAAACTTTAGTCACTTTCTTGAACTGCAGTTTTATTTTGGTACTCCTTGGAGTCCTAGTTTATTTAATTCAATTAAATGAGTCATAATTTTAATTACTGTTGATTTAATGTTGCGCAGTTGAGCTGTAACTGCGGCGGTGCACAACAGTTGACCCCAATTCTGACTCTTTGTGACCCTCGCATTAATTATCAGTCACGATTGACTACACACGGGCACGCTTCAGCGTTGTCCGATGGCGGAAATGCGTAACTGTTACGTTTTTGTTTGACCAGCTCCGCAGATGCCTTCTGTAACTCAGGACTTTTAACGCAGGGAAACTTGGAAATCCTTGAAGTGTTCTTGGGAGTGTCAACAACGCGCCTCGTATTCAGGATACGGGCAAACACACGTCCAGTTTGGCCTCGAGCAAACCGAGCGCCTTGCCCTCGTCGAGCTGTGCGGCGTGTGTGCGAATCAGAGAAATCTCCCACAAAAATTCCCTTGTAATTAGATAAATTCCAAGCAAATTCCTTCGCAAAATTCATCCGAAGAATTCTAAAATTAATTTTCTTATTCTTTCAAGTTTCCTTGTGTGAGGCACCCGTTTATCCGTCGAGGGGCGTGTAGCTTCAAGTCATCCATCGGAGGCGTGGGTCGGCCGCGTAGGGCTTTTCAGCAGCCACGGCATTCGGCGGCGATGATCTTCCTGTTCTGAGACGAGCACCGTTAGACGTCCGTGCTCTCTTAGACGCGCTCCTGCTGACCGCTGCTGACGCTCGCAAGCGGGCGCGTCGTGCGTGGCTGTACCACGTCAGCGCCGCGACGTCTGCTGCTGTGCACGTGTTGTTGCTGCTGTACACTTGTTCTTGCTGCCGTCCTGTTGTTGCTGCAATGCTGCTGTTGTCGCCGTGGTGCTGTTACTGTCCCTGCAGTGCTGTCGTTGCTGCTTCGAAATTTGAGCTCATGCGTTTTCACTGCCTTGCTCGTATTCTTGTTATTTATTTCAGTCGCTATTGTTTCCCCTGCTGCCGCGCCCACTGCTGCTCTTGCTAGAGGTACCTTTTTTCCCAGTCCAGCTCGAACTGCTCTCTCTTTTTCGCCGTTCTGAAGTCAGGTCACTTCTGCTTCTCGTTCGCCTTGGTAGCGCAATTTGACGTGCAGGACTGGAGGCCGAGTTACTTGACTTGGAGTGCAGGACTGGAGGCCGAGTTACTTGACTTTGAAGTGAACTGAAGTAGGCGGCGCTGCGACGCCTCTGTGAACTGGAGCACTAAAGCTGTGAGCATTTCATCTCCTACTATTCATAACTATCTTCATGCTCCTGCTGTGAGGTGCAAGTCAGCCTATAAAGCCTCCACGCCTGCTTCTTGCTGTAACTATTTGTTATTCCATTTTGATTATTTAATTCACCACGTAATTCAACTGCTGTCTCCCATTGATGTAATTGTGCGAAACACACAAGGCAATGACGCAACCCATTTTATTGCTTCGCGTTCTGGTTTTGAATTAAAGTGTTGGTCATCATCTCTTGACCTGAACAATTACTCCGGCGTTTACAGGAAACCAGGCAACGAACGCTTGGCCGAGTCTCCGTTTTCAAAGCCGTTCATGCTGAGGCGTGAAGGTGTTGTTTTCTATGGGGCCATTGCGATGGACTCTTATCATACATACAAACAATGGACAGAAATGCCTCAACCAGAAATGGCAAGTAATAGCCATCGGGACGTTCTCTTGTCTTTGAAATATTATTTGATTGAAAAAAAATGCTGATGCTAGTGCCGATGTGAGTCTGATTGGTGCGTAATTATAGGAGACTCATGGACAGATCATAAATGCTAAAAAAATTAAAATCAAAACGAATTCTCCAGAGAGCTGCCGAGCCCGAGCTGAGCATGTAGCCGCGATGATCTTAAAAAACCTTGACCGGCTCTGAGTAAATTTGTTCTGATTGCGAGCGGCACAGAGGTGGAAGTGCGAGCACTAACCTGGAAATCAGGCTCTGGGCTAGGCTGAGGCTCAGTGTAGTAACTAAGGCTAGGCTGAGCCTCAGTTCAGAACTAGGACTAGACAGCGTGGAAACCACTAAGGTGCCTTGAACACCAGCGATAGAGCGAATTCAACATTAACCTTTCCGATCCAGTGTATGAATGTTAAAATTTAAGGCTAATTTTAAACTGAACTGTTCACTTGGAACATAAATAATTTGTTGAGCTACCATAGTTCTGAGTTACATATTCCAGTTTTAGTCCACGAATGAATGGTTACATCAGATACCATAATGAATGGTTACTGCAGATAGCATGATGAATGGTTACTGCAGATGTCGTAATGAATGGTTACTGCAGATACCATAATGAATGGTTACTGCAGATGCCGTAATGAGTGGTTGCTGCTGGTGCCGTAATGAGTGGTTGCTGCAGGTGCCGTAATGAATGGTTGCTGCAGATGCCGTAATGAGTGGTTGCTGCAAGTGCCGTAATGAGTGGCTTCTGCAGATGCCATTAGAGTAAACGGTCTAAATTGTAATACACAATAGAGGAGCGGAAGAAGTACCTGAAAAAACATTTCATTTGGACGTACCTTAAATACTTCTTCTCCATCTCCTTTTTTTCATTTACTTCGCGATTCAATTGTTATTTTTTATAATATACTTGGCAAGTGCTACCACCTTTATCCTTTTACAAAATACGGTGTCATTCCTTATGATGCTGCTAGTTTTTCATAAAAAGCTTGGCTGCGGCCTTATCGCGAAAATAATTGAGTCAATGAAAGGTTACCTATGGCATGCAACAATCAACCTAGCTACTGAAAGTGTCAAGCCAGAACTCGCCAAACAAACACGCGCCCGACAATTAGCCAGGCTAGTGGAGGGGCTGTCGGGACCGAGAGTGTTGATGCCCACAGCGGGGCACTGGCGACTCGATGTGTGCACGGCCACTGCGTCGACCTCGGTCGTGTGGGATAGTTTGACGATGTTTGCAGCTGACGGAATGTAGTGGATGGCGTGTCCCCTGACTGTGTGACTTGTCGTCCCCTGACTGTATGACTTGTACTCTGACTGTATGACTTGTCCCCTGATTGTATGACTTGTCCTCTGACCGTATGACTTGTCCCCTGACTGTATGACTTGTCTCCTGACTGTATGACTTGTCTCCTGGCTGTATGACTTGTCCCCTGAATGCAGGACTTGTCCCCTGAATGCAGGACTTGTCCCCTGAATGCACGACTTGTCCCCTGAATGCACGACTTCTCCCCTGAATGCATGACTTCTCCCCTGACCTCAGGGCTTGTCCCCTGACTGACGGACGCTCTGTTTACCACCTGCCGGCCTTTGTTGTGCCAACTGATTGTCATTTGCATTTTGTGAAGAATTTTTTCTAGGAGCACCACGCATCTTGGGCTTCAAGCTTATTTGTTCTCTCACCTGGACGGCTTGCTGCACTCCACCCTGCGACCAGTGCCTCAATGTACTCGAACCATCGTACCTCGTCACGTACACGAGAGCAGTGTGCACTCACGTACACGTACACGAGAGCAGTGTGCACTTACGTACGCGCACACGAGAGCAGTGTGCACGTCATGTACACGCAGGGTGTCCCAGCATTACGGGACCCCTAATGAAACTGACGTAACTCAGAGAATTTTAGGCGGGGGTAAAAAAAAACTTAAACCTTTGTGAAGAGGATAAAAAACTGATAATTTTAGGTAATGTTTTTTTTATAAATGCTACAGTTTTCAGAAGAATCACTGTTTACTTTGTAAAGATTTTGCTTTTCAGAAGATCATTCACCTTCAACACTCTGATAGTCAAGTCGTCTCACTGTCATATCACTCATGACCCTGGTTTAAATTTCAGGTGCATTAGCATCAATTCCTTGACCTGCGTTATCTTTAATTTCATGCTCTGTTATTGGGTGGGTTTGTCCAAGGTTGAAGAGTGTATTTGTTTCTTTTTGTGAATAAAAGGTGTTTGGGTACGTACATATCTTATAGATTCCACGACGCTTGGGCAGCTGTACACACATATTGGAATGCGCATTCATGCGAGTACAAGTGTGTATTTAGAAAGCAGTCTGCACTGTGCTCTACACCATTCACACTGTTCAGTATTGCACACTAGTCACACTGTACAGTAATGTGCACTGGTCACACTGTACAGTATTGTGCACTGGTCACACAGTACAGTGCTGTTCACAGGTCGCACTTGTGCTCATGTGAAAGTCTCCTCAATTAAGTGTACACTCTAGCACGCAAAGTCGTGTTCTCTTTGTACAATGCGATGAAGATCAAAAGAAAACTTGAAGAATGAAAACAGCTTTCACATTCTGTCGCTTTGCTGTTTTATCGAGTTCAGCGTTGATGATAAATTTTGATCTGTTGAGGAAGTGAAGCCCACAAAATCTAGTAAGCTTCACGCTTGAAAAATTGGTGTGTACCTCATAGCTATTTCGTAGACCTATAATTCAGTGGCATGGGGAAAGCCTTTGTAACTGCCACCATCTGGTTCACGTAAGTCATAATTGATGACATGTCATCACACGCATCATACCGATTCGATGTCACTGTTCGTGTGAGGAAGCTGCGTGAGCTCCTGTGGGCCCCCGTTGCGGCGTGGGGCTGCTGGCTGCTCAGGTCCGGTGTTGCCTGGGTGCTCTATTGACTGCTCACGACACTTGTGTAATTCGTATCTCTCTTATTGGAGCTCTCGTGCTCAGGTGTCTATAACTAACGTGCATCGGTGGCTGAGTTAGGTCAGGTCGAGTTAATTTGTACCTTGGCTACGTGAGGCTGTACTTGAATTGCACGATTAGATGCCTAGGCTAGGTCAGGTCGAGTTAGGTCGTGTTTGGGTAACATGAGGACGTACGTCGTTACTCAATCTCTGGGTTAGGTGGCGCCATACTGAACTAGGTTAAGTGGTGCCGTACTAATCTAGATTAGGTGGCGCCGTACTAATCTAGGTTAGGTGGGGCCATACCGAACTAGGTTAGGTGGCGCCATGCTAAACTAGGTTAGGTGGCGTCATACTAATCGGTATCTTGGTCACGTGAGCTGCAACACGTACGTCCTTTCACTAAATGATCCCGGCAGCATTTATTTATCTCCATTGAGGCTTGTTTTTAGATTGTTGATTCAAATAAAAAAATCATTTTCTTCCCTCTAAATAGTAAGCGGTTGGGTCGTCATAGTTGTTTCGTGACAAAATATTTGTTATGTTTCTGGATAAACGAATGCATGTACTTTTAATCTTTTGTATTTTTCTACTCGTTCCTACATAGTGCACAAAGAATCATTTAGGTCCGCAAGGCATATTACGTACGTATGTACAGGATTTTTAAAACATATATAGACACTTTTTTGAAAACTCGTATTTCCGGTTTAAATTGAGATGCTTCAATCTGTTTTTGGAATGCTATTAAAAATAAGTTATGCAATTATGAACAAATATTATACCAAAACGTGGTATTCACCGAGCTTAATAAAGCGCGCGTTTTTTGTTTGGTGTGGTCGAGGCAAAATAAGGATTTTTTCTTTTGATGTAGACGAATCAAAATCGGGATTTTATTCTTCGGAAGACAAGAAACTAATATGGAATATGTGTAGCTAGTTTCCCTTCGTATATATGCTGTAGGTAATTTAAAGATTGGACATGTGGTAGCGTGATATTTGTAACTTTTGATAGTGTCTATGATGGGCTGTGAAGGCATAGTTACTGTTAAGTTGGTAATGAAATTTATATAGACTTTATTATTTATGAACGTGGATGACAGCGTTGCTGGGTGAAGTATGAAAATTTCAGTTGCTTAGATTCTGACAAATTTTTTGGTAATTCTTTACTTCATCTTACATCTTTAAACACGAGCATCTGCTTCACCGGCCCCTCGTGTTAAGATGGTTAAGATACGCTATATTCGCGCGTATACGTTACGAGATGTATCGGCAGAATTGAATGGGTTCCGTGATCACCTCCCGCCATGGCTTAACTCGCGCGGCCCATTAGCGGTTCCGGCAGTGTTGCTAACTGAAATATTTCATCTGAAAATTTGCTTTCTTCTCCCAACGCTTGCATGCACATAGAGGGATACCGAATCGCTTCGTTGTTTTGCATACGAGATAGCCTCCCTCATCTGTGGCGCGTTAATTTGTCTCACTCGCTCACTGCCGTCAGACCAACGCGGCCTTCCCATCGTGTTGAGAATCTCGCGGTGCATCGCGTGCGTGCGGGAGGAAGCTGCGTCCTGTGTGAGATGGACTCCCTCGTCCACTTGTGACGCATGTTGTGTGCGTGTTGTGTGGCCCCTAATGTGGTGTTGCTAGAGACAATTGACCACTGCTTTGCGGTGTCCAAGAAATGCTAAAGTATTGCTCTTGCCTGGTGAATGTTGGGGGTGTGGTGTTAGTGTCGCCGTGTGTGTGGTGTTATCTAGAGGCAGCTGACGAATGTTTAGCGTTATCCAAGAAAATGCTAGCGTGTTGCTCTTGCCATTCATCTGTTGGCGAATGTTGTGCTGTACCTGTGTCGCCTTACGTAGTTTTAGCGTCTTGGTCTCGCCATGAGACAATTTGACGAATACTCTTTTATGGTGACAGTGTCGCTTTATGCAGCGTCTTGGTCTCTCCATGAAGATAGTTGACGAATGTCCTGTGTGTTTTGCATATTTGAGGTGTTGCCTTATATGGTTTTGGCCTCCTGCTGATGCCGTGGAAAATTACAGAAGAATTCGAAAAAATCCTGAGACTTGCCTATTTCGACTATAGTTTTAGAGAAATCTTGTCTCGTCGTAAACAGCTCAAGTTTATTTTTGCTTGGTGTAGACGCGTTTAAATAATTTAAATTAAACCTTTTTTAAGTATAGACCCATTCATCAGTATCTTCGTGACATTTTTGCCTCCTCTTTCGTTAATTTTGGGTTACACTTTTAGAAGTTTAGTTTGTTTACATTTTGAACTCGCATTCTCCCATTTAAAATTCTAAACATGCATGAAAACACGAATCCCCGGACATGTGAAAACGATTCCAAAACTCGATACTGCTCGTGTTTCCGTTTCTCATTTTGACTCAGCGTAAAGCTGGTTTTTGCATGAGTAGTGGCTCTGAGTGGGAGCATCGTGTCTTCTTCCTGTTTTCAAACTGCAGTCAAACTTCATACCACAGTTGAGCCCAGACGTTGGTAAGTGGTGCAGCTGTGCATTGTACAGTTGATCCCAGATGTAGGTAAGTGGTGCAGCTGTACATTGCGTGATATGGCGCTAGTTTTGTTTTGTTCTTCCTGCCCCGCAATCCTGCTCGTTGTGCCAAGGAACAAATGTATACCTAACGCTAGAAGGGCTGGCATCTGGCTCATACCATCCAGCTATCTCCTATTTGGGTGTGGCATTTGAAATGATCAGGAGCCTAAAGAACTCAAGCAAAGTGAACATCGAAGCCAATACTGTTATCGTTTAGGGAGACCTTATTTGGGTGTGGGATTTGAAATGCTCAGGAGCCTAAAGAACTAAAGCAAAGTGGCATCGAAGCCAATACTGTTATCGTTTAGGGAGACTTTATTTGATTGTGGGATTTGAAATGAAAAGCAGTTCAAAAAAGTAGGGCATAGTAGGTATCGAAGCAACACAAGGTTTTTTCGTTTCTTCAAAAGCCTGAAACACGGTTGTGGGATATCATTATTTTCCCTGAAAATATATAGGTTAAGATTGGCTAGATGTGGAGCATATGCTGTGCGCGTGCCTGTATTTGAGTTTTGAAATAAACCGAAGAGATATTGGTCGTCAGAGGCGTGTAGATGTTGAAGCAATGCTAGACAGTTTTCATCGTAATCCTAGAACTAGCACGCGTGATATCACAAGAATATCACAAGGGCGTCGATGTGGGAGGTGGAAACTTTGAACAATTTCTGTAAAGCAAATGCGTAAATAAATTTTGTGAACAATTTTCTTTTCAAATTTTCTTGTTTCAAACATTAACAGCTAATATCTCAAAAAAAAAAATTTTATTCGCAAAATTTCATACAGGCAGAAGTATTTAGTTTGACACTCCGTAGTAGGTGTAAAACTGTGTACCTCTTTTTCTCCATCACCTGGTATCTAAATATAACCATATTTATGATTTTTATAAAAAAATTGCAAATTTCAGAACTATTCATGCTATTTCCGAATTATTCTCAATTGAATATTCAAGTTAAATAAGATTTACCATTTAAATAATTTATTCATATGTCTTCTTGAACGTTCGCTCTAATTATGCAAAGAAACATAAACGTAAGAATAACCTTTTTATTCTGTCTTTTCTTTCATATTTCTTTCTTTCTGAACTCAGTTACTGAGTACGACAAGGAATGATAAAACAAGTAAAACTGTCAATGCAGGCTGTGAACAAGCATGGTTTTCTACATTCTTCAAGTCCCTAATGAGACGTTTGTCAACTGTTGATGTCATATGGGCCATTTCAGATGGTTTACAGGTCTTTTATCGATCGACAAGCACTGTGAATTGTTTCCCACGGGACTTCTAAGCTTAAGTATTGCTTACCATAAGCCTGGATCCTCCTTTTGACAATGGGCTTATATTTTCTGTGCGATTCAAATCCTGACGATTTGGAAGCCATACCATTAAACTGTGCTCTTTGAATGCATGATCTTACAGCTTTTTTGTTATGTTTTTTGATCTATGTGCAGGTACATTTTTTCCTGTCGAAATATCAAAGACTTTTTCACAACTGGTTGATCATTAAACCAGGTTAGAAAAGCGTTCTGTAACAGCATACAATATGAATTTAATTCAGTTTTAATCCTTCTGGTAGTATGTTGGTTGAATTCATCTTCTTGGATACCTGCCCAAAACGCGACCCTCCCAAAACTTTGTTGTCGACAAATATGCGCTCTGCCGAACGACCATGCAACAGCCAACTAGATGACCACCCACCGGTCCATCGAGTGGTGCACGGGGCTCGTCAGTAAAAATTACATTGCTGAAATTGGTCTTCATGTAACTCTTCGCCCATTTAACCCTATTGGTTCTTTTTTGTCGCTCAATGGGGATCTTTTGATGGGCTCCTCACTTTGTCAAAGGTTTTTGCAGATCCTTTGCCTGGTGGCTTTACCTCCTTTTAGCGCACCAGCCTCTTCATAAATATTCTTACTTGCAGAATGAGAAATTTTGGATGCATCTATCTTTATTTTACGAACATCTCTTGCAGATAACTTTCGTAAATGCGTCCTTTCTGGAGTGTCTCTCTCTGTTCATGTTTTATCAGAAAATACCAATGATTTGATAGTATTGTGATCACGATTAAACTTTTTGGATATTTCTAATGTTGACATGTCAGTTCAAAGCTTGGAAGTAATTTTTGCACGATCTTCTTCAGTAAGACCAGATTTCTGGCGAATTTTCAGCATTTACAGTGATTTTGCATGATCTAACACTGTGCATGATCTGTTGAAATAATATTTCACAATCCTTGAAGAACATGAAAATTATGAGTACAATTATTTCACTGAACATATTTACTTTATCGTTAGAATAAACTGTTCTCTATAAGATACGAAAGTTAGAACAAACCTGAAAGGCCAAACGTTATGTAAATGTTACATTTACTAAAAATCTTTGCATAATCAAGCAGAACGCACTGTAGAATTGCAGCCGTTGATATCCAGTTGAACTCTAGGCTAAGACCGCGACAGACTGGGAAGTCCATCGGAAATATGCGAGTGAACCATTATCATATTTTCTAGGTCCGAATGGACACAAAGTACAATGCGAGTAACATATCGAACTTCTTGGGAAAATAATATATTTTCTTTTTGGCAGATCAATGAAAAAAATCGCTCGCATTTATAAAGGTTGCTTTGAGCTTGGTTTAATTTATTTTTGTTATTTGTACTTAAACTTGTATTAAAATATTTATCATTTTGTTTCAAACATTGCAATTTTAACGATCGTAATTTTTCTGCCATTTCCTTGTAGTGTTGTGTTGACATCGTCTGCTTTCGAACATTTTAACATAGCAAGATTTCAATTCATCTTTCTTTATCTTCCAGTTCTGTTAATCTCATTCTGGTATTCTACTCATTACTAAGCAGCGTTTATACTTAGTATTTTCATATCTTGTAACAACGTACATCTTCTTATTAAATATAACTTGAGTCATTCACTGGGGCATATGAATTCTTTTCCGTTTTAAGTATAAGCTTGTCGAGCTTGAGGTTGGTTGCCTGCTGGTCGAGCGGCGTGAGATCGCATGGGTCTGTGCTAGTTGTAACGCTTCAGAGACCCGACAAAGTGCTCACCCGCATGTCTGTCAAGGTCACACGCAGATCTTGCGTATCCACACATCAGCTTACCTTACTTAACTCTGTATCAATGTTTACATCCGTCCTTGATGCGTGAGTATCCAGTCTACGTCCTATTTTATGCCTCAGTACCTTTTGGATCCTGCGGAAGATCTTTGGATTGTACATCAGTATTCGAGATGCGTTTAGACTGATTCGTGTGAAATGAGGACTGTTCTGCGTTCTTTCAGTTTTAGAGTATCCATTGGTTGAAGTCATTTGAAGACGCGTATTTGTGTCTCTAATTCTCGCAAATTAATGATCATCAGAACCTAAACCAAAATTCGTGTTTCACTTACGATATAATCATGGGAAGGCGATTTTTGCCGCGACCGCCTTCTCACATACCGACTAAAGTATCTATGCCTC
This sequence comes from Orchestia grillus, assembly GCA_014899125.1. Lineage (NCBI taxonomy): Eukaryota > Metazoa > Arthropoda > Malacostraca > Amphipoda > Talitridae > Orchestia > Orchestia grillus. Next base: position 12,269 of record VOMN01101271.1, read on the forward strand.
AACATACTGAAGTAAATCACTATATTTATTGAATTCTAAAACTTCCAGGTTAAATATTAAACGATGATTGAATAACTTCTTTTGAGAATTGTTTGATGTTCCCAACTTTCGAGTTGTTATGCACAACGTGAAGCTTGTAAGCTCTTGAAAACGAGTTTCGGCTAACAACTCGAAAGCTGGGCAAACATAAACAATTCTCATAAGTTCTTCAACCATCCTTCAAAAACACCACGACATTGGGACTTGATATATTCCTGCAGAAAAGAGATCCCCGCGCATCTTGCGCCCTACCCCACTTCTAGCGCGTGCACTGCGTCTTGGTGGGCTCGTCGTTTCTCAGGAACTCGTTGACCCATTCACGAATAAACGAGCGCTCTGACCTTCAGTTGAGTGGCGTCGTTAAGGGCATCATTGTTTGTTGGTGGCTGTCATCGTTGCATAACATCGCGCTGCCCATTACATACACAGCTTCACTCCAGAGATTGCATCAGACGCACGCCCTGCGTGTGTGACGCACCGTTTCCCCATCACTGCTCTCACCTTGTGCTACTTCGACGTGAATATGGTCTGATTTCTCGCGCGCAAATTCAGTTTCAGACTGTGAAAATTTTTCGGGTTGATTTTTCCGTACATCCTAAACTGAAAGCGTAAATTTGTGAGAGGTTATTTTTCTTGATTATCAAGGCTCTGTCGCGTGTGACAAATTATTTTATTAAAGTGTGACCCGTCGCCGGCCGGTGTTGCATTTCAAGTGGAGTTTTTTGGAGTTTTTTTTCAAGTCGCGGTGTGGAGAACTCGGGCGAATCGTTTTGCTTCAGGTGACCTCGTCAGTCAACACTGAAGCTGTCTTGGCTTCACTGAGTTGAATAATTTTGTTAACTTCGTGAGACGTTTTCTTTTGCAGTTTTTCAGTTCCTCATTAAAAATTGTCAGTTTCGAAACTGGAAAAACTGGTTAGAGGGATTCCCGATTTCATTTTGAATTCACTTATGTTTGGTATCCCTTCAACAATGCTTGAAGCCATCATTCGATCAAAGAGCGTAATATCTGCCGTGACTTCTTTTGAATCAGCACCTCCGTAGTTCACCTTCTCTTAATCCAACATTCCCAGCTCAAATGAAACTTTCCTGTAGTACCTGTGAATACCAAGAAGTGTCTTTAGGAATATAAACAAATGATGTTTGAATATTTTATACGGACCATCCCAAATATGATATCTGATCGAGTGACACTTGATTTCATTTTTCAGTAGTGGACCTTCATTTAAGTTCACGTGCTCTTGGTTCTTTAATAATATTAACTTGCGGTCCCGTTTAACGGATGCTAAATTTTTCTAAAAAGCCAACTGCAGTCTTATTGCTCGTATGCAGCAGGCTGCAGCTAGTGTTGCGTGCAAGGCTGCAGTGTTAGCTCCAAATACTTGGGTCGTTATTGGCTTCAGTTTGTAGGAGTTGCTAAGCCCTGCGAATTTCATACGGGCGTCCTATCATCGAACCCTTCAGCATTGGAAAATATGTGCTCGCTTTTTCCAAGTTCAAAGTATTAACGTATTTCTACTAGGGTTCTTAATTGTACATCATGACATCTGACTTAATCCTAAGATTCGATCAAGCTTTTTTCAAGAATCACTGTTCTAGTTTTTCTTTCCCTAGGTGTTAAAATTATTATTCTCTAAGCAATTTTGAGCTTAGCTATCTGCTTGCCCGACCACTTCTTACCCTCTGATGGTATGCATTCGTTTCAGTTAACTGGAGTATATTATATATTGTGTGTAATTTGTGACCCACCAGACGCCGCATCACGATGATTAAATTTGAGAACCATAACGGGCTCGTTTCATTTCGACTTCATGCTTCCAGTTAGCAGTGGTGCTTTCATCCTCGCGTGAAGTTATATTGTTCAATAAAAGTTTCAAACGGTTGTACCGTCTTACATGCACTCTTCTTCATTCCGTTACCAAGAGATGCTTAACACCAATACAGTCGGTGTCGAATTGCAAGGTTAGCTGATGCGAGGACACTCGCGTCCATTCCTATGGGGAAGTTAGCGGCAACGGAGATAGTTCATTGTATTGCGAATTACTGATTTACAATTTATTTGCTTACCTTTTCATCAAATTAATCGTACTCAAGGAAAGGCTTCTGAAAAATTACTTGGTAGATCATTTCTTACGGCGCGTTGCAGTCTCTGAACGCGTCTTCGTGTCTGGGAGCTTTGACACGCGTGGAAAGAAATTAGAAATATTTTATTCGAAAGGGGAATACTCCCGTTGTATGGATCCCTTAGATCGACATATCTAATGGGCACTCGCGTTAGTTTCCTCTCGAATCAACACGCGTTTTACAGAAAAAATAGTGTTATTTTTTCTCTTTGAGTTCTGGTGAAGAAAAAAGTTTTCAGAATTATAGGAGGGCAGTGGCTGCAGCGCGCACGAGCTCCTGGCATCTCCTCGCGGGGTGTACGCTTATCAGAACAATCTGGTGAAATATTCCTCACCTTTGCAGGGTGACTGAAAAAAAAGTGATGCAGAGACGCGTTCTCGTTCCAAAAGAATGTCAGCGACGGCCCGCTCTGCAGCATCTGTAGCGGGGGGGTCTCTCTTCCTTGTGTTTCTGGCGTGGTGATGTGACTTGCACTTTCGAGGGCGCTAGGCAGCAGCGTCTGGTAACGGTAGACCTGCTGGAGACTGATCCATAATCCCTCTAAATCATTGCTCGTGAGCCAAATTACTTGGAAATGCCAGTAAATTTTAAATTGCTTCTTGTTTTACTTTCCGTTAGGTGTGCGATGATTTTGCTCGGTAATTGCGACTCGACAATAGGGATTTCTTTTGAAAAATGTCGAGGTAATTCAACATGCGTGCACTCGCTTAAAACTTAAGGATATTTCAGCCGCCTCTGTCTTCGTCGTGATGGGCGCCCTTGTCTCATCATACAAGGAAGGAACTTCGACCACTCCAGCATGCCTCGAGGTAAATGCGTGTCCCTCGTCACTCCATCAAGTAATTACTGCCGTAATGGTACCTGAGAAAAGGAACGGAAATAACCTTTTCGTGAAATCTCCTCATCGACGTATGTGTTTTGTACTTAATTTTGTTTTCGCTCACTAACAGAAGCGCTTTATTCGGTGCTGTTGTGTTCTATATGCGTACGAGTATGCGAACGGTGCTGGCGCTCCGAATATTATTATGTCACTAGGCTTTTAATTATAGATTTTAGGCATGGGAAATTGGGAAGCACTCGCACTTAGCTGTGTAAACAGATTTTATTTTACCAATTGAATGTTCTCTCATGAAAAACTTCCTCACAAATGTCATCATCATTTTTTTACTTTATTCAAGAGTGTACTTTGCAATTGGACACAGTTGTCGAGTCACATGTTTATATCATCAGTAATTAAGTATCGGCTTATAGTTATCTTTCTTGGCTAGATCCTTCATGGAATTAAAAAAGAAATGAATTTTCTGCACGGCCGTACAAACTTAATTGATTGTATCTCCCTCACTACACGTAGCTGTTTTCTCATAGTATTATTTTAAACTCTCCAGGCGGTGATATCTCAAGCCACGCGCCACGGCGACAGCTTGCCCACTCGCACGAGTCTGTCGCTAGCTCTGTGCGCTGCGAACGATGTTCGCTTTTTCCTTCGTGTTGTGCTTAAATTAAAATAGCCATAAATGACCTGCAACATAAATTTTCAAAGCGACTCCCACGGTGACTCCTACTATTTTTTTTCGTATCGTTTTTTTTAACTGGAAAATTGACTTTTAAAATAACCTTGAATTTAAACTCAAACTTTCACTACTAACAATGGATAAGATGACTTTTCATTTTGAGTTGAAATTTACTGGCTGAGTTTTCTTTGCTGAGTGAACTTAACTCGTATTGTGAAACTCATAACGTCTCGTTTTACCTAAGTCCCCATACACTGTTTTCTCCTTCAAACAAAGCTGTCGGTTAAGTCTTCATTAAATGTGCACTGATCCCTGCCGTGGGGCCACTTTAATTTATTATAGAGAGTCTCTTTAGGTCGCAAATCAGTGCCACCTTTTGTTTGCAGAGTCGTCGAATTTAATTTACGTCGCCATGCTTAGAACAGCAGCTGCAGTGCTACTGAAAGTTTGATCTGCAATAGTTATGGATGCATCTAACGCAGCACGGCAACACGCATGCCCTCAATGCGATAGCACCTAAAATGCCCTCCTCACCTTCACTTCCTCTCCCCTTTTGACATTGAGAGGCAAACGTGCTTTGATTTGTGACTCCAGTGCCTCTGGTGCTGCTCTGGCACCCTTGTACTCCGTCCGCCCGCACTCGGAGAATAGCGATTAAGATAAGACTAATCCACTGCTCACGATGTGTGGAGCTGCCTAGAAATCCAAGGGACACGTACTTTTGCATGCGTTTTCTTCTGACTGTTGAGGGGAGAGGCTTCGCATGTGTTACTGCTGTGTGTTTCGAACCATGCACAGGTTCTCTTGTGGTAAACGTAATATTAATCCTGGTGCTTTAGAAACCCTACTGGGGTTTCCAGATTACTCCGAAGCTCAGCAAATTATTGACCAGCTTTATATTAGTAGTCGTCCTGTTACTTCCGCACCCAGGAAAAATGGACGTATTTTGTAGCAACATGATATTACTGCTATAACTAATCCGTCGTAGCGCAGCAACCACGATTTATGTCACTGATCAACCTAAATACGAGTATGTTCATCTTCTGCCGTGGTGGATGTCGTGTTGTTCCCGTGCTCGGGAAAATGTCCACTGATTTCATCATGGTAATGTATTGCGGTTCCTTCATTCAGGAAGATATACATAACGTGGTGAATGGGACTCAACGTCTCCAACTTCATTTAATCGATGTCTCAGGGTGCCATATGTTGATGTGGTTCGCTTGCTCGCAATCCTGGACGCGCTGCGATTTGAGAGCCTAGTTGCGCGATACTGACATTGCGTGGAGGAGTCCTGTCTGTATACTGGATTTTCTTTAAATTGACCATCGAAAGTTCATTTAATGCACGAGCAATCTGTCTAGCCCACGGGTATGTGCACGATTTAGAATAAAATTCAGCTGGCAGCAGTCTGACCAGCATGAGGGAGCTGTGTAACTATTTTTTATGGATTGTTCGTACTGTGGAAACTACGCCTTTGCTATGGACGTAAACTGAGCACGTAGAGCCGCATGTTTATTCCAGAATAAAGACTTATAGAAGATCACGTCCTTTTTTCCTATATAAGTTCTATAGAAGTCTAATAACTTATTTGGACTTACAAGTAGCGTCTTTTTCGAGTCTAATTCTTTATAATTCTGCATTACTATGAAAAATATTGGGTGTAGTAAATAAATGTTTCAAATTTTCCTGCTCATTGGTGTTGGTGTTGAAACCCTGTTTAAACTTTTTGACTTCGTGGTGCGATTAAATGTTTTTAATTAACTAGGATATTGCGCTGGATGCAACCTTCAAGGTTTCGAATTGTTGAGATTGGCTTCCTGATTTTAGTTCTGACGTCGTTAGGAGGCCGCATCTATATTTGTTGTTATTTATTTATTACTAAAATATTAAGCTTTACGGCAATTATACGTCGTACAAGAAATGTACATGAGTTGGTTGGCTAATATATTGATGTTAAATTTCATTCAGTATTATTGGAATTCAATGGTTAACTTTAGTAACGTTTTTCATGAAAGAACCTCGTTTGTCACATCAGGACAAGTTTGGATGAACGTGCGATGCTGGACGCATGATGAATAATCTATCCTAAAAATACGCTCGGTGTGTTAGTTTACCTATTTTTTTATTTCGTATCCGCATGTAAAGAAATTTGACAAGAGAAATCCCCAGGCCCTGATTCTCGGGTACGTATTCCTAATCAGCGAGACTGTGTCGGAGAAGGAGAGCCGAGTCAATGATACAGGAAATTACATTATTTCCCGTGAAATTTGCCGTAAATAAGAGGGCATCTTAAGAAATTTGCCTTATTTGTCTTGCCATTTTTGGCGAGGCACGTGTGCAGGTAAATATGTAACTTCATGAAAAATGAACGCTCGTTGATGAAAACTTATCCATGAACAGAACACTATTTAAACAACTGTGTCCTTAACCGTCATGCCAATCCTGTTGTTCAAGAAGTGATCTCATGTTTACAATGCGTAGCGAGGATCATAGCGGCAGCCGTGGTTACCTTGACCATCATCGAGCTGTAGAGTAGAGACTGGACTTGATTATTATGGTGCGGTAATGGTGCACGTTACTCTTCCAATGTCCTTGGCAATGTCCCATGAGCCTTAAAAGGGACCTTTGGCCATCTTGCTGGCCCATGCGTGAGTGTCATCCGCGTGGAGTCGCAGGTTTTGCTGTGGTGCTGGTATATCAACGAGCTATTTTGTTATAAAATTATTATTTTAGAAGTGTGTTTGTTGCTTTAGTGCTAAAGTTTTTGTATGCTTGCTTTTAAAAATATCGTTTCTTTCCAAGTTTTTGCGTTGTAAATGGGTGAACAGTTAATCTACAGTATGAGCGTCAGTTACACTACCTGGCCAAAAAGTTTGTCGCACCCTGAAGAAATGAGGATGTAACGAAGAGACGAAAAATATCCACTTTAATAGTTTATTGGACCACCTTTTACGTTGAGTACAGCTTTTGTTTTGTTAGGCATAGATTCAACAAGATTTTGGAAATAATCTAAACGAATATTTATCTAAAGTACGAGCATGCGTTGAGAAACTCTTCCAACGCAGAAGGAAGAGGTGTTGAGGCGTGCCGCTCCCTCTCCTGTTGGTCCCACGAATTTTCGATAGGGTTTAACTCAGGAGA
>VOMN01101278.1:0-20620 GCA_014899125.1 Orchestia grillus
CTGCTCGTGGGCAGGTCTGCTCGTGGGCAGGTCTGCTTGTGGGCATGCCTGCTAGTGTGCAGCCGGCTTGTGGGCAGGTCTGCTCGTGGGCAGGTCTGTTTATGAGCAGGTCTTTTTGTGAGCCAGTGCTCATGTGCGTCAGTGTTCTTCGACGCCCGCCGCCAGTCGCGGGACGCCGCTCACCGCGTCACAAACCGACCGCTCGGCCTCCACTGCTGCGGCTGCAAACCGAGATGCGTGTGCAATTTTCTCAACAGGAATTGATGTATTAGCAGTTTTTGTTTCGCTTGTTTTTTCAAGTGACTCCTGTAGAAAATATTCTAATTTGATGTATTAAGTGCAAAAATTTTATCTTCTTAGACTCGAGGTTCATTTTGCCAGTGCGGAAAGGGAGAACCGACTACTTTTTTATGATCTTGAGAAGAAGGTGGTGATAGACCGTTGCTCGTGCCTTTTTATCACGTGTATCTCAGTGTAGGTGAACGCAACACAGATTTTTTGCCCTGACCCTTTACCGACTAATTTATTTTAGTGATGAGGCTGCATTTACTTATGTACGAGAAATTAACTTCGACCGTATGTGTGAAGACACTAGGGTTGTTTTTAGCTTCTTAGGGTGAACTAGCAGCGTCCTTACGAAAGGTAGGGGGTTAACTCTCCTTGTCTGCAACAGTGGGTCCTCAGATGACTATTGCATTCACGTCTGAAGTTAAATTCAACTTAATTATGGGAGACGATGTCAGTGTGTTGAAACGAGTTTACGAGCTAAGATGTGTAGAGTAAAGTATTTGGCGTCAGCTTTTATTTTAAAAGAAAGACAGGTAGTGTTTCACAAACTGGTTGCGTGGATGAACTTCGCACTGCAGGAACAAATTATTAATAGGGTTAAATCAGCTGATTTGAGATAGGAGCAGCGTGCATAGTAAGCAACAGTTACTCAGTGACAGACGCACATGAAGTGCGTTGCGATTACTGACTGATTGAAGTATGTACTCATTATTTTTAGGAGGCGATCATATCATGTCATTTATATGGCGTCTTTAATAATCTGAAAGTGCTCTGGCAACTCGGTGTGTTCTTATTTTAAGTGACGTGATATATATAATTTATACTCCATGCGAATCTAACGCTTTGTAACGAGCGAAAATGGAATAATACGAGCACCCTAAGCCCTCGCAACGATTAAGGTTACGCAAACAAACTGTACTGTCTGCTATCTTTAAGAGAATATTGGTCACGATTTAGTGAGCTGCTATGATGCAGCTTGCCTCACTGGCTGATCAGCCGTCTGCATCGCGAAGAGTGCATGGATTCACTGTTCTCTACAGTCCATACTAAATGGTCTCTTCTCTTTCGACTCTAAATACTCCCGAGTCTCAGAAACACTGCTATTCGTACCTTTACTTCTACTGCTACTTTGACTTCATGCTGTATTAGAAAGAAAATAAATTGTAACAACTATGATCACGGTTAAATCGTCCTCGTTTCAGAGAGGGCTGATAAAGTCGAATGCAACAATTATAATATTAGTCATAATAATGTTACTAATGCATCACAAGAAGCAGCAGGTGTTCCTGTTGCGACCTGCGCTCTCAACTCAGAAAAGTTTTAGGACCAAGAGCAACTTTAGCTCTGCCAACGGTGAGCGAAGTGACGTTTTTAGGCTGCACGTGCTGGTGCCTGGTATGCGTGCTCCGTTTTATTTATCATATTGCGATCATGTCGCAGTTGGTCTACTACGCGTATTTGGGATATCCTTGCGCAGTGAGCGCCTCTCATTGCCAATTTCTTATGACTACTCAAGTGTGCTGTCGCTTGAGGTTCTTTTTTATATCTTTTTATTGAACTTTAGTTCAAATTTCAAGCGAGTTTTCGGCACTGAACCATCGTATGATATTTTGCTCCGGTCGACAGCTCAGTGGCTTGTCCCTTCACTAAATCGACTGTAAAAAATGCTTGCTGCGCTCTGCGTGTGGCGTACTATCTCTTACTTTTCTTTTCTAGCTCACGAATGGCTACAACAGCACGAGTTTACGCATCATTTCCTGCTCAACAGCCCCACTGTGTTTTGATTTTCAGTCCTCCTTCGTGACATTCCGTGGGCAGTCAGCGCTGATAAATTGCTCTTTAGCGTACGGGAGCCGAGCGGTCTTCAAGAGGTGGTTTTCAGAGCTTCTCTGACACCGTTACTGACATACCGGGCCACCGGCGCACCAACCCACTGCCGCTCAATGGCTTGCCTCTGCGCCAATTCGCGTTTTACATGCGCTTACAGAAAACCCTCATGTTTGAATTATTCAATGAACTAAGCACCATCAAGACGAGTATCGAGAGAGAGCAAAAATATTTGAAGGCCTGTGGAACTTCTATATACGAAGGTGTCGCCGAATTCAAATTCGGCGCCCTTTATGGAACAGCTGAGTTGTGAGCATTTATGCGTAGGGAACGTGTTAGGGAGGCACCGGATTTCTTTGCCGCGCTGCATAAACATCTGAGATGCGCCGAACTGGGTACAGCAACTCGTCAACCCTGGCCATATCAACCGGTTTGTGGAGTTTATTTTTATTTATTAGTACGTATGCCCATGAAGGTGACTACACGTGCCGTTCCTGCAATGTTTTTCGATTGCGCCCTTTACTGCGTTGTGGTCTCATTTTTGGCCGCTGAAGCGCGCGCACACCCTGATCCAGTTGCTTTTTTGCTGCCATAAATTTGTAAAATAGTTGCTAACAATACTAGGGTGTCCAAAATCATTAGTAACTATAGAAGCTCTGGGGAAAAAGTTGGATTGGGGAGCGATGCGCTCGACAGGTTCCTGGCGCGAGACCGCGTTGAGTGACCTTCAGAGTGTTGTCGGGCTGACTTTTTTATAGGACGAGTGGTCCCGTCCACCTTCGTGTTGCTTCACACCTTTTTGTTATCTAAGCTTTGCCACACGTGGCCCGTAAAAATTTCACGGGCCCAAATTTCAAAGCCGTAAAAATTTCACTGCTTTTGTCGTCAGCTTCGCTGCAGATGATACGCGCGTTTAAAGACGATCTCAACCGAGGTGTCTATTTTCGGGATGTTGAAGCGTAGTGTTTAATTTTAAGCATCTTTGAGGATTGCAAGACGCATTCTGAGCGTGCTTGAGCGTAGAAACTGCCCTCAAACGCTGGATCATGCATTGTTTGAAAAGTCCCGGATAATTTTCTTTGCCGTACAGTGCACTATGCAGTGTACTGTGAATTGGACGTTTGCACTCTGCGGGCAGTCCCCGAACACGATTGCGTCCTTTACATTTGTATACTGTAGGAGCACGTCTCGCATACGAGTATCTATTGATCACCTAATTTATTTCAGTACTTAAGAATCTCAGCTGGACTGTTCAAGTCTCTGATCTTCTCTGTGTGTTCATTGTTCTTCGTTGTTAATTTTTGTTCTTCATTTCCTGTTTAAGAGTCTGATATTAATTTTAGTTACGTGTGATCATGATGGCCGGACAATAGTGCAGCGCTGCACACTCTACATCGGGGGCCACCGCAGGAGAGAGATACAACCATCTCCTTTTAAAATTCCCCGTGGCGATACTTATATGCTAATTATACGTGCCTATTTGTAAGTTCTCGAAAATTTGTCTAGATACCGACTTACATTTCCGTATGATCTGCATCGCCTGCGAGTAGTTAGTTCTTTACTCCTAAATTATTTTATGTTATATTATTTATGTTACTTTCGTTGTGGCCTTGTCGGGCAACTCGTAAGTTATTATCTCTGTTTCCAATACAAGAGGAACCTCCACGTGAAAGTGATTCTTGTTTATAACGGAATTTGATGATGGCATTTTGCGTGGGAGCTATTCCCCAGTTGACGTACTTCCCCTCTCAAGGGGGCACGGCTTGTTAACGTGTGCTGCGCAACGGAAACGGCGTTTCGTCAGAGAATTTTGCTGGGGCTGATCGTCCATACCTCTGATAGCCTTTTCTTCGTTGCCTCATTATATCTTCGTGTAAATCCAAGCTGACTTCTGCTGTAAACTTGCTTTTCATTCGGTGGTCTTTGCTGCTCCTTTGCTTTATTTTTTAACAGAAAAGATTCCTCCTAGCAAAATGCACGAGACTTCGGCGGAAGCTGAGACCACGGGACGAGTTGTTCTTGATATATTGCCTCGATAGGCTCGTAAACAACCTGCTGGAGTGCCTTTAAGTTCATGCATAGTATATCATCATAATATTTTTAGTAAATATTTATGCTTCTACTTTTACGTGTAGATTAATGTGACGTACTATTTGTCTAGTACAAAATACGTAACACCGTTTCCTCGAGAGGCGGCTTTCAATGACCTAGACCTCCTATCGCCCGCACCCTTGCATGCCAGCGTCCAGAGGCGCGGGTGACTGCGTGGTGGCAGCGTCTGGACTCGGACCACAGCATGAGGCACCCACCGTAGAGTTAGCAGACCTCAGGTGCTACAATCTCGAGCGAGTTTTAATTTCTGAACTTGAGCTCTTTTACAAGTTTTATCTGTTGAGCTACGCTGACGTTGTCAATTAATGTTGGGGGTGACCTTCGCTCACGAGCTGTTGGTGGTGTCCCTGACGAGCAACAACAGCTGCTCGCCCCTGTGTGGGTGCCACCATTTGCGAGTGTTAGGGCTTGGTTCGTGTTCGTTTTTGTCATTTTCTGGTACATTCCAATGCACTTCTGTGCTACCCAGAACGTGTGCGCTGCACTCGAGCCCGTTGAGTTGCGGTACTTTCATCAGATTGGTTTTGATGTACTTTTTGTATTCTACCAATGTTGAAATGTATGCATATCCTATAATTTTGTCATAATGGTGTCCTAGTGTGGAAGGTTATTATTTAGCATCTGATTCGTGTCTGTGAAAAAGAGGAGGCTATACTGGTCCTCCCTAGTCTAATGTTGAAACGCAATTATATATTTTAATAATTATATACTCAAGACGCAGAGGAATTTCAGTATCCTTTCTCAAATGAGGTTGAGTAGAAACGCTGTAGCTGCAATGTCATATTAGCAACAAAGAGAATATCATGAAGAAGAACTCGGAAGTCTACCAGTAAAATATGCAGATGACATTAAGCAGAAAAAATAGTCTAACATTAATGCAGCGGGGCGATCGTGAGAGCTCGACCCTGGCAGTTGTGGGGCATGGATGGTACGAGAACGTGCAGAACGTTTTGTCTTTCACTCATTAATGACTCCCTCACAAGAATTAGTTGCCAATGAAAAATGAGACTGACAGACTGAAAAATTGGTTTCTCCAGTACGTGGTTATACAACTAAGTCGAAGTTTCCTCGCAGGAAACCTCTAAATGTGGAGAAGAATCTCCATGTACTAGAGCACACTTGCCTGGGTTCCTCTGCCTAACACGACAGTAATTCCAAGAAATATTTACTTTGCTCATCGCATGATGCTCGATAACGCAACTTTGAAATGGTTTTTACGCGAGAGCTTCACATCGTAAAATTCCTCGACAAGTTCTTAGCGTAGCTTGAAATGCTACAAGTTCCAGATAAAAACCCCGCGCTCAGAAAGCTAAATTTTCAGGCAAGTCGGCTGTTATTCTATCATTCCTAAGGGAGGTTTATGCCGCATGACTCTTGTGCGTTTTATAAGACTTAATAGTAACAGCACTAAATAAGAAGAGATTAATTTCTCGACATCGTTCGTGGCTTTAACGCTCTCGAAGAGATGCCTGGCGTTCGAAGTCGATAACTAAGTCTGTCATTAGACTTATGACACATTTACGGTAAAGGAGTATTAGTGCATGTCAAATTTGTGCCAAGAAGCGAATTTATTGAAGGTGACTAATGTGGCACGCACCCTTCAACACATGTAAACTTCGGTTTCCTCAAATAGAACTATTCTGAAAACACTTTATACAAGAATACTTGAAAGTTACTTTATATTCTCAGGTATAACACCAAGGACTACTAGAAGAAAGGAAATGAACAGCTGATTACCAGACTTTGCTCGCGGAGGCCATCATAAAGTTATTATTTTTGTCTAAGCCCTCACAAATTAGGTATTAAATGTATGATACAGTAGTATTAAAAAATATGCCGCACAAAATATGATTCATTATGAATGCAAAGGAATTTTTGATAAAGCTCCTAATAAACTCGCAAATTTAACCACACTAGCATCACTTAGTTGACATCAAGTAAGCATCGCTACTAAATTTTAAACTTATGCCAGAAAAGGGACACTAGATCATACATGAAATACTCTCCATCTATTCAGAAATTTACTGATGACGCCCCTCCTTACCAAAAAGCTAGCTTATGATGACACACTATGTATAAGAAATAAGCTTCTACCAATCACAAATGAAAAGAAAATCACAACATTCGATGAAAATTTTTTATAGACTGCAAACTCACTGTTTAACGTCTTTCAGTAAAATCTACGATATCATTCAATGAAAAATTTAAAACTAGAATTAGCTTACCGAATGCCAATTTAGCTGACAAGCGAGTCTCGATCGTTGCCTGGAGAAACTATTTTTTCGTCGGATCTTTCTCAATCGGCTTATTCAAGTTCAGGGCTGAACGCACCACCTGAAAAAATAGGGAATAATGAGTTCAGTCCATTGTTTAGATTTGGAACCTAATGCAGTTGTACGCTGATTCCATTTTCGAGAGCATAAAGAATCAGAGGAGAGCACGAAGTTGATAGTTTTTTGCAATCACAGTCAATTCACATTCTTTTTAATTCTCTGTCAAACAAACACCCCTAAATTTGTATCATTTATGCAAATAATTAAACTTCCATTTTTTCGTATAATTTTTTTGTGAGGAGCAAAGTCAGTCAGTGATGTTATTTTCTTACGAAAGATTTCAGTAGCTGCTGGTCTTCAACTTTTGATGGGTGATGCGGTGACTTTGCAATTGGCAAACATGAAACAGACACGTTAAAAATGCTTGTTGCACTTGATCAGGTGTATCCATCTAGTAGTTTGAACATGGTGGGACTTGAAGGTCAATGTTTTATACAAATAAAAAATTTAGAAGGTTCTATAACAAAATACTCACGATGAGGCAACACAGGTAATCACTTCTGTCTTGTTGACTCACTTTTAGGAATTTCAAATAAACGGCACAATATCGTTAAATTTTTTTTACAGTTCACAACACCACACCTATTAGGTATATTGGTTAAATAAATACTCGAAAACATAAAGAAAATTCAACATAATGCCTGACTTGCATCAGTAAGATTTTCCAACCCAGTTTTCACACTTATCGAGACAAGTGCAGATTCGTGGATCAACGCACTAGGGTTAGGTTAGGTTAGAAATTTACGAGCTTATTCCAGAGCTCAGAACACGTAACTCTTAATTAAAGGAAGCCATTCAACATAACATGAAGGCGCAGCAACAGGACACCCTGAAAAACACGCGAGCGTAGCACACCCACAAAATAAACTCTAAATATCACGAACTTGTCACGCAGACGAAGTGTCTCCTGAGGTGCCTGCCTAGTCCGCCTGAGCATCACATTCCAATAATGCTGAGCTTACTTAAACACATCAGATACATCGTGCAGAAACAGGAATATCTCACAGGCGGAAAAAGTAAATCGCAACGTATTTGGGAAAAATCAAACTCCCCTAATTTCTATATTCAATCTCCCATTTAAAATAGCATTAAAAGGAATCACAGGAACACCGCTTCCTGGTCTCTCCTCTGCTGTAACAAGCGAGAATGGTTCCTAAAGACTCGATGCAAGCAATATGATGACCCACAAGCTACTACAAACTGTTCATTGGCCGCTCCTCAACGGAGCATCGTCCTTTTCTCGTTATATTAGGGAATTATAACAAAATTCAATCCATTCATTTTGAGAGCCCAAAATTTTGTATGGAGCTATACCCATCTCCCGATTAACTTTGTGCTATCTTTGACGACCTAGTGCGTGCACTGCTGGTGAGGTGCCCGCCTCGTGGTGAGGTGCCCGCCTCGTGGTGAGGTGCCCGCCTCAGTCACACAACAACAAGCAGCACAAAGACACCAACACAACTGAAGCACTAAACTCCCTTGAGCTAAGCAACAAAAAGAGGACCGGCGAGTTTTTCTTCAACCCTTCTTGTGTACATCGAATTTCCTCAGACGCAGTGCAGATTTTAGAGGGGAGGGGGCGGAACTTTGCAGCAACCAGTTTGGAAGCTAAAAAAATGGCCGCTGGAATGATCGTTTTAGGAGCTAAAGTTTCTGCTTTAAATTTTGGCAAACCGCCTTTGGTTAGCTGATTCACCTACCCAGAGCCCACGGATGAGCACGGTACATTGCACGGTACACTGCACGGTACACTGCACGGTACACTGCACGGTACACTGCACGGTACTCATCACCTGACACAAAATATTTTCACAAGTCTTTGCTGCATTTTTATCTTTTCTATTAAACACACACAACCACTAGAACGTACAACTTTTCGCCATTCATTTCAGTGTTAGAAAAAATATAAACAAATTTAGTTCAAGTCGATTTAGGATAATTGTGCATTGAGTGCTCAGTATATCCCTAGCGATGCGCATAGGCACAAACTGCTTTTTTTCTGAGGAGACGTCGCTGGTGGTCTTGATGAGCGAGTCACTAATTTTATAAGAGCTGTGCTTGTTGTTCTAGTTCATTGCGTGTTGAAACACTCGAAATAGTTAACAATCATTCCACTAAAATTTCTATTTGTCCTACCATAAAGAGCAACGTTTCAATTCATATTACATCATCCTCAGGTTGAAAAACAGTAAGAAAGAATTTTTAGTGACCTTCAAAATGCAAACCTAAAATGGACATTTGGGACCTACAAAATCACAATAAGAGTAATAAGTTCATTATTACAACATTCAAGTCATACCGTTCATAAGTCTGATCATAAAATTTCAGTTAATTGCACTTCAAATCACATGATCATCATACAAAAGTTTTAGAGGTTTAATGAAGTATATGGACGGATGTTCCAATAAATTATACTGAACTTCTACTGCATGATTACAAGTGTAAAAATCAGTGTTTTTCTTGAGAGATGGTTTCAGTTTATGAATATGCAAATCTTCTATAATTTCAATATCTTCTTTCCCTTCAACTTTACATAAAATTTTAGCAGTTGAATACAGGTCACCACTAGCGGGCTTACGACTATTGTGAATACGAAAATGGTTGTAAATGAAACTGTGGTTTGAATGTTCACTTAACCGTATGTTGAGCGTCATTTTAGTTAAGTCAATGTAGCAATTACTGAGAGACTTACATTCGGCCTTGTTGCAAACAAACTGGTGTACCACATTGGCTCTATCTAGACTACTGACCTCCAATCTGGAAATGTGTAGACTACTGACCTACAATCTGGAAATGTTTAGACTACTGACCTCCAATCTGGAAATGTTTAGACTACTGACCTCCAATCTGGAAATGTTTAGACTACTGACCTACAATCTGAAAATGTTTAGACTACTGACCTCCAATCTGGAAATGTTTAGACTACTGACCTCCAATCTGGAAATATTTTTTACCAAGAGATTGCTAATTTTGCAGTTTTTAAGATATAAATTTTTATTTTCACATCATCAGCTGGTGGCACAAAAGATTATATTGTATCTAAAAAACACTAATCTATTTTATAATTGGGGTGTAGTTGATCTTCATAAAAAAACAGATACAAAGGGAATTTTGACTATTATTATCGTCGTTTCTAAAAATTCGATCAGGAAATCTCTCAATTTTGTCATTTACCAAAGTATTGGGACAAAATTGTTCATTAGCAATCGTTTGATCCTAAAAACTTCGGAATAAAAATTCGATGAGGTATTACATATTCTATAAACCGACGGAACATCACTTCTATATTCAATGGTTTCTCCCGCACGGAAAGACCTACTGCGTAACGATCTGCCAAATGAACCATTCGAGGCTTCAAAAATACGTCTAAAAATGGTAGCTTTCTCATGCACATTAGTTTAGTACGCAAACCTCAACAATGAGTTGTTCATCATTAAACTTTGCAAATCTCTAAGTAGTTAATGCTTTCCACTTCCTCGAATATATCGTCTACCTACCTTCCATACAATGATTGTTCAACAAGCATCATAGTAATTAGCAAGTTTTCTTCATAACACGTAAAAATGAGCAAATGTGAGCTATAATGGGAACCCATGGCTACTTGACGAAAAAGTCTACCATTAATGTGACGAAAAGTCGCTTCAGTCGAACCGATAAAAAACAGTTCTATCAAAATATGACTTGTAAATCGTTGAGGTGGAACGAGGTCTTCATTATTATGTACAAACTGTAAAATTACGTTTAACGTGTCGGAAACAGGCACATTAGGAAGCAAAGGTTCCACATCCGATGAATCTATTATTCAATTAGTTTTTTTCGGGCAAAAGATTGTCGAATTCATCAGTTGACTTGAACATGCAGTTTTTCGGCAGGCAAGGCCAAATGATTTTACTCGAGATCCTGAGCAACTGGCATGTGCGAGTACCTGAGGTATGATTGGTTTCAATAGTGGATCGTGCTGGTTCTTATGAATTTGGGCGGTACAATAATAATGGCCTGATTCATGGTGACTTTCAAGTTTCCTGAGATTGTAAAAATTCAGAAAAAGGAATAGACACTTGAAATCGGTTCATTAAGTTTTTGGTAAATGTTAACTTTACTACGGCCGACCGCACAGAGCGTCCTGTTCATCGTACAGCCTTCATTTTAATGTCTTTGGACGGGAATTATTTTTCTGACAAGTGAAAACCTATTTGCGAAAAATTTCGATGCATAGAAAAAGCTATATAGAAAGATATTCCAACAGTTCCTGTACCGATTCATCGAAATTTTAAAGTCTATTGAAATGTGAGCCACATTTTCATATCACATTTTTTATTACTAGGCGTTGTATCAAAAGAACTATGAACACAAACCTTTCCTAACCGAACCAAACCTTTCTTAACGTAACCCTGATACAAACTTGACTTGACCCTAACATGATAGGGAGGAAACACAGAAGCAGGAAATAAGTTGTACAATATTAACCAATTTATCATTATTTTAACTTTTCATAAACCTCTTGAAAATAGGTATCCGCCCTTTGGAAAAAATATTATCCAATAATACAAAAAACGAAGGCTGTGCAATGAATAGGACGGACGCTCTGTGTGGTTGGCCACAGTAAATTAAATATCAACCAGGTTTTTTCTTCACATTTTCTGTGAGATCACGATTCAAACGTTCAAATTTAGTGCTATCACTCAGAAAGTCATCCAGTTTTTGTTTAACATAATCATATCTCAAAATCTCATTTATTACACGTGTCAGCTTTTCGAATTAAAACTTCGTTATTCGAAAGCAAGTTGGAAAATGCTTGGCGTTGATCAGCAGCGATACCGTAACTTGAGTAAGGGTTTCTATAGCGGGAGCTCCCAGCTGTGAGCGCAGCGTCCAGGAATGGTACGTTTGAGACCGGTCCTTGATGGTTAACATTGAGGACGTTTCGGTAGATTAGTTCAAATTGCAATTGTTCTTGATTGGGCAAAATCGACTCCGTGTGTGAAAATTCAATAATAAATTCAGAACGCTTCTCTCGAACTCATTCAGGACTAATTCAGTCAGATTCACCAATGTGTCACAATTTTATGGGAGAAATAAATTACCATAGTACATGTTATTCAGTTTACGGGAAACAGATCCAAGGTAGTTTTCATTTACTCGATTTCTTGTGAATCGAAGAACTTCAAATTGGGGTGCAACTTCAGTGAGGTCTGATGCTCGGAAGATTTGGTTTTCATAATCTAGTTTTCGTACTAAATTATCCTTCAACGTTTGTTTCCATTTCAGTTCCTGAAGTAACAAGTTTCTCCTCCAGTCATTTGTCAAATGCAAATCCCTTGTATCTTCAGAATACAGTTGTTGAGTAGTGTTGGTTGGGAGAAAGCCTTCACACACACACACTACATTGAACAAAGTGACTGACAACTAAAATATAAATTTGAGACTGACAAGATAACAAAAAGATACACTGAGTATATACTTACAATTCATAAGCCGCACAGTTCATAAGTCCGATCATAAAATTTCAGTTATTGCTCCACGAATCAAATGTTAATCACAGAAATGTTCGCGATCAAATGAAGTATCTGTATGGATGTTACCATTAATTATCTTGAACTTCAACAGAATAATTTAAAAGTGTAAAAATCTGCGTTTTCATTGAGAGATTTCAGTTTATGAATATGCGACGCTTCTTTAATTTGAATAGGTTCTTCCTCGTCAATTTCATAGAAATTCTTAGTGTTTGAATACAAATCCTCACTAGTATGGTTGAAAACCAACGCCTTGTGAGAGACTGAATATTCCTGAAAAACAGACTTGCGGACGTCCCGAGCATGTGTATTTACGATCTTTTTCTCGTGCATATGCATCGCATTTGCCAACTCAGCTACGCAGTCACTTGCATTCTTGGTACCACTTGACGTTACGCAATTAATTAAGCAATTTAAACATTCAGTTGAGTACGTAATATTGAGATGTGTGGGTCATGCGCGGTGAGAAACAGTGTGAAGTGTTCAAGTATGAGGAAAGCAAGGTGTGGTGAAGTATATTCTGTAATGTAGTAGTATGTGTAGAGACCCCGACCTGATGAGCAGCGTTATTTGAAAAGATGAAAAGCAGAGAGGAGTCGGTGAAGAGATCTGAATTCCGGCTGGTGAAGTTAATGATTTTTGGCGTCTGCGGAATATCTGAAGTTGCAGCGAACATGCACTCCAAAAACTGAAGTAAATAGCAAACTGAAATGGCTAGTAAATGTCGCCTGCTGCCCCACAGGAGCTGGGCTTGGACCACTGCCCCCTATATCTACGTAAATGTAGGACACAGTGCTTGTACCCAGCCCGTCATTTGAAGGGCGTGCGCAGAGCGAGATTAACATTCTGTTACAAATTTCATGATTTGACTGAGAGGGTATGGCTGCTGTGCCATTGGGTTGAAATTTGAATTTTTGAATGTTTTACTCAAACCGGCTATGGTCTTCCAGTCCTAATCATAAAGATTTTTTCATCACCACAATAAAAACCACAGCACTTACACAGTGCATCGAAATTACCACGCCAAAGGTAAAGAGTAAAAGAAAAATTGAAGCAAAGAATCAAGGTAACAGAGTCCTTTTTTACACGGACATTTTCTTGTTTTAATTCTTTTAACTTTGGCTTCACTCAGCTACTTCAACGGCGAAGCGATCATTCTGCTCCCGAGAGTCTCGGTCTCAGGTACATACGAACTGCATCTCTGCAGGAGTGGTGTGTTTTGTTCGCTAGTTTGGACTACGGAAGGGACTTCTCACGATGAAGACGCTGTTCGTGAAGTGTGCTGCATTAGTGCTGGCCATTCAAGTTGCCTCAGCACAAAATTTTTGTAAGTACTCGTCTTTTGAGAGGCAATTTTTGGATGGTGAACCGTAGAATTTTGCTCGGGCCCCAATTTTAGGACTTGAACGGTAGAACTGTGTTTGGGTGACAATTTTGGGTTGTGATCAGTAGCAAATTAGCGCACGCATTCATACCGAGCTTAAGACTCAATAAAGCGTTTTTGTTAAGTGATACCCCTCTGGGGGCATAGGATAGGCCATAGGCAATAGGGGTAGGTTAGTTAGGTTTGTCTATCCTATGCTATGGGGACTAGCGCCCCCAGAGGAGCACTGCTAGGTCTCCTCAGCTTTAGATAGGCTTTCGGAACTTCTATCTTTCGTGTCCAGTTTGCTTCTTTCCGTTTTCATCCCTTCTTTGCTATTTCTTATTTGTCTTTTCTTCCTTTTCCTTCGTAACTTTCTGTGTCTATGCGCAAGGGATTTTGTGCGAGAACACACCTTGTGCATAGATTCCCCGTTCATCCCAAGTCAATACTAACTGGTCGCTACTCTTTCGGTGCGAGATGGTCGAGTTACTGAAGCACTGTTATCATTACCACTACTACTACTACTTATTAAGTGATACAGTGTACGGAACACAATAGTTGAGCATGACCAGAGCATGTGCATTAACGGAGTTTGTGTGACAGTGTCCATGGCCCGCAGCTGCAGTGAAAATCACATCGAGCGCCTCAACGAGTGCATCCTGGAGGCCGTAAAGAAGATCCAACCCAGGATAACTGCTGAAGGTGAGAATAACGTGGTAACGTGCATGTGGCTTGGGGGAATTGCGCCTGGAACTTGTCTCGAGTACATCATGTGGACTGAGTGCATGAAATGACTGAGTGATATATGGAGGATGTTTGCGAAGGACACGTGTGGCCTCTTGAGAACATGCAAGTAAGTGTACTGTACACAATAGTTGACATGTACATTTATCACTATAAAAAATCTTATGAAAAATTCTCAATTTTAACTTAATGGCGAATTATAACATTGTTGTGCACATCACTCGTGAGTTTGATATTTTTCGGCGAATCCGGGCAGCTGCGAGTAAATTGGAGTCTCTCACCATAAGTTTCTTTGAACGAGTTTTTGCACGCACGATTAATATCTAATTCATCATTTATGATCTTTGCCACCAGAGACGTCTGCCTCAATTGAACATGCAAGTGAATACGCTGGTTAAATATTCATCAGGTGTGTTAATAAGCTCCCTGGACGAAAAAAATAGTCTACTATTGTTTTTCGAGCTTCACTTATGTTCTACGTTCATCAATCGATTTTTAAAGCGTTGACCGAAGTTTAGGTTATACGCAAGTACTGAAAAGGCATCAGTTTTCATGCAGAGCTGGCAACATATAGACTTTACACGTTAATTATAGGTTAGTTCCTCCACAACGATAGGACGAAAGTAAGATGTCTTGAAAGAGCAAAAAGGGACTATTGCATTTTGTCGGGCTAAGGGAC
Organism: Orchestia grillus; assembly: GCA_014899125.1. NCBI lineage: Eukaryota > Metazoa > Arthropoda > Malacostraca > Amphipoda > Talitridae > Orchestia > Orchestia grillus. The sequence continues at coordinate 14,863 of VOMN01101278.1, forward strand.
ACCCAACAACGAAAGTAGAAGAATTCGATGATGTTTCATGCCGCACTGTTATTCATGTCTACAAAAAATGTGAACAATCCGAAACGTACGGCAATTCAAGGCAAAACTGTAGGCAGAAAAAAATTCTAACCGATAAAGACCGTCACCGTTGTCGTGCATTGTTGACGGGAATTTCTTTGCATCAAGAATGGAACCTCCTGCGAAACTTCAATGATAAGCTCTCTTCTGCCATTTTATGACACTTTTACATTCAATGTCATGTAAAATTGCTGTCACTACTCTTGCTCCTGGAGGTTCTACGCAATATGGCAAGCTACTAATTTTTTGTTCGGGAAGCTTATTTATTTGTCATGTTTGACTTGAAAAGTCGAAACTTCATTTGGTAAAATTTACAACCCTTCATGTGCGCTAATTTCCCAATTTATGTCACAACAAACATGTAAATCTTACAAGTCTCTTTTTCGAGAACTCTTCAAAATGATAAAAATGGGTGATAAATAACTTCGAGTTAACGGCCACCTTTTTAATATATATATGTCGGTAGGGTTTTTAAAAATATTGCCTCCACTCTCTCAAATTGAGACATTTTGAGATTGATTTCACAAGGGGAGAATACTGTGTCCCGTCTCACATTAATACTTGAACATAAGAATATAAAACGAGCAAAGAATGTTTCAGTCGAGAATTGCCTTCCTAAACTTTTCTAAAATATTGACTTCATAATGTATTTCTCAAAATTGGGGACCTTAGTTCCCATGCGTCGACTAACAGGGAGTCGAAAAAGAGAGTTCTACGCGAAGCAAGAATAAAAATGAGTGAGTGAGCGAGTGCCCAACATAGTCACCATACCCTTCGAAGCGGCCTATGCTGAAATACTTCACAATCAGATGTTTTTGAAAGAAGGCCCGTTATTTTTCAAAACTACTTTGGTTGAACTAGCTCATATACTAGCCCATAGTCTCCTCATTTTAAGATAAGCTAGAAGTAATTGCCTCAGCAGCTGACGCTTGATTAATTTTCCCATCGCCTGGCTAATGTGAGGCTTGTGCCGTGCAGGCCTCCCTGAGCTCAACCTGCCCAGGCTCGAGCCGCTCAATCTCGGCAGCTTCAACTTGAGCCAGAACCAGGGACCGGTCAACTTCAAGGCCGACTTCAAGGACCTTCTGGTGTCTGGGCTTGGAAGGATTACCTTCGGATATTTAGAGTGAGTGGGTAACATTATGTGGGTTGAAAAACCAGGACATATAGAGTACTTGCAGTGGGCGGACAGTTCTCTGGAGTGGATTTCTGTTTACATGAGGATATAGAACTGAGAACATCACAGAGTTCCTATTCACGTGAGAACAAGAAACTGGAAACACTACATTCTTGTCCATATTAAGACATCGAGCTAAGAACACCACAATTCCTCTTCACATAAGGACGTGGAACTGAGATCACCACAACTTCGCTTGAAAGGAACCTAACTCTTTCACTCGAGGTCCACTTGGCTGACCATGTACATGTACGAGCTCGTGTAATTTTCGAGAATCATTACGTGGATGTGAACGACAGTGCACCACGTATTAAATGTTTCACACCATAGGTGACTGCTCCGCTAAATACTTCACCACATGTGTTGCAGTGACTGCTACACTAAACGCTTTGCGCTACAGGTGACTGCTACACTAAACGCTTTGTGCTACAGGTGACTGCTACACTAAACGCTTTGTGCTACAGGTGACTGCTACACTAAACGCTTTGTGCTACAGGTGACTGCTACACTAAACGCTTTGTGCTACAGGTGACTGCTACACTAAACGCTTTGTGCTACAGGTGACTGCTACACTAAACGCTTTGTGCTACAGGTGACTACTACACTAAACGCTTTAATTCGGGGTGACTGCAGCACCAAATCATCAGTTACCCGCCACATGGTTTTCTTCAATTTGATGTTCTTTTTTATAACAGCGTAGTGACATAATAACTTTATGTTCATGCTGTTCTGTACAACTCTACATTAAAAGATAATGAGTATTCACCGACTAAATTCATTGGGTAAAAATTGGGGGGTAAAAGACATTGGGGTAAAAATTATAAAAAATTACATGGAAACAATCCCCTATGTAGCACCACAAGGTATTACTTATGGAATCATTTCGATGAGTCAATAATGATATTTAGCTGTTTATTAGCACATATTTAACTTTGCACAGTCGTTTTCTGAATACCCTGTTTATTTTAAGACGCACGGAGATAAAGTCTTACATTTGTGTCTTGGCTGCCGGGTGATTGGCTCGACCTGCTTTGATCTACTTCCCTACCGTAAACGATGATATCGTCTAGAAAAAGAGAAAACGATAGCGTTATTTACTCATTTCTTCTCTCACTCTTACCACCTGTTCCAGCTTCAACCACCAAAACCTGACGGTATCCTTAGGCCTGACGGTGCCCGCCCTGACCATCAGGGGCAAATACAACATCAACGGCACGGTCTTTGACCTCCCCGTGGAGGGGACGGGCCCCTTCATCGCCCTGCTGGGTGAGCACTTCCTTGATACTCCCGCACTATCCCCCCCTAACCTACTCCATCTGAAATGCGTTCGCAAATATTATCTCTCCTCACGTGCATCTGAAGGAAACATCATCATCATCAGTGTCTTAAGGGCATCAGTGTGACTCACTTTAGTAACGGCATGTTTTTCTTGTGCAGAAGGAATTGTGGTTGAAGGGTTTCAAAGAATGAAGACGCAGAACGTTCGAGTCACGAGCATCGACTCCGCGAACGTCAATATCAAAATACATAAATTTCGGTCGAAAGTAGAGAATCTCTTCGGCGGTAATGAAATCCTAGGTAAGTATTTTATTGTCCACTTTTTACATATTGGTAAGGCAATAACTTCAAGAAGATAATTTCTGCCCCTTTGCGATGCATTCAATGAGTCCATTAATTTTTTGTGTTCGTAAGCAAGAGGAGGGAGCACAGAAAAATTGAGAGCTCATATTTATTTAAAGTTTTGGCTTCACACAATCAATATCCAATATGTCTAGAGCTGTGTTCCCTTTTACAGGAAACACCTTCACGCACTTCATAGAAGAGAATTCCAACTTGGTATTGGAAGAGCTACGTCCGACCCTCGTCGGCACATTGAACGCCTTCCTAACGAATTTGTCGAACGGAATTCTGTACAGTTTACCCATGGACATCCGGGACACCCATCCGGACGCCAACAAGCTGGACAAGCACCGCGCCAGGACGCTCAGAATTCAGGCCCAGTCGAAGCAACAATAAATCGATCCCGAGTTCACCTAGAGAGCAGCAGCACTCGGACGCATGAACACAGCACAGGAGTAGCGAGGAGCTCTCAATATTTCTTTTAGAGAGTACGTTGCACTGGTTTGTGATTTCACTTTCTGTAAAAATATTTAATTTCTTCGTTCAAATAGGAGAAACGGTATGACAAAGATTGGCATGACTAATGCTGAAATGCTTAACTTTTGCTGATGGGGAACTAATGCTGAACCTTTAGACAGTCGTTGTTAATGACGACGTTTGTAGATTTTATCTGGAAATTTATAGTGACAACTGATGATAAAATTATTCCCTTGAGCGGCAAATTAAAATCCCCGTGGAAATGTTTCCCTGACCTAAAATTTTATGAAAGAGAGAGGAAAAAAGAAACGTAAATTACCAAAGTTTGAAGTTCGCGTGATAGCAAAACTTTAGCATCTTCTCAAAAAATCGGTGGTGTGAACCTGACGGTGGTGTGGGCCTGACGGTGGTGTGAACCTGACGGTGGTGTGGGCCTGACGGTGGTGTGGGCCTGACGGTGGTGTGAACCTGACGGTGGTGAGATGTAACGGAATTAAAATCCAATTGGCGTACTGAAAATTTCCGTAGATATTCCGTTGTAAAACGCAATGTGTAATCACAAGCATCTTCAGAGATTACCAGATACATTCTGAGCATTTAGGGTGTTCGGACACGGTAGCTTGACCATTTATTCGAAAAAGTACTTCTGTTAAGTTGCCTCACTATACAGTGCACCTCGCAGTCTAGCGTGTAGTGTGTCACGTCCTGTAGAGGGCAGTGTACTATGCAGTGTACCGTGCATTGCACCGTGCATTGTACCGTGCACTGAACACTCACGCTCTGCTGGCAGTTCCCATGCAAGTACGGAGGCCTGCTATATTTGTATATACCGTATGAAGATGGCTCGCTCATATATTGATCCTATATTTTATTTTAGTACCTGAGATTCTCAACGGCATGGATTCAGTCTTTCACCTCTTTTCTTTTACAAGAATTCATTGTCATCCGTTGTTAATCTTGCGTGATAATCGCTCGTTAACGATCTTAGCGTTCCTTTATTTATGCGTGGCCACGATGGCTCATAAAGTCTCCCACCCAAGAAAAAACTAATGAGGAATACCCTAAAACTTGCATCTTCACAGAGGTGTTCAAACGAGTAGTGTCACCGGTGGAGTGAGTTATGACCATCTCCCGAAGTTGAAATAATCCACCGAAACAAAACTCGCGGGACTTCGGTGGAAGCTGGTGCAATGAGACGAGTCGATCTAGATATATTCCAGCGGTTCGCTTCGCAAAAAACCATCGTAAATTTTTCTTATTAAAATATGTGAGCAAACAATTTCTAGAAAAAACTGTCGATTCAGTTTTTGCCGCGGTAAACTTTACGTACTAGTACGATAGGTCTGTTTCTTCGAATGCCTTCATACCACTTTTGCTACTTTTCGTTGATAGGTACGAAGCGCATCGTGTTAATTTTTACGAACGGTTCAATGTGTACCTTGCGTAACTGTTGCCCATCAGCAGACGGTAGCGGCCGTGAGACGGAGCAGCGGCGGTTCTCTGCGCAGTGGCGGCCCCTATTTCTTGGTGTTAGTGCTGGGTTCGAGTTCGTAACTGTGATTTTCTAGGACATTTTCTGGTACATTCCCAGCCGCCCCTGGCCTGCGCAGAACTTGTGCGCCGCACTCACCGACCGGGCACTCGAGCTCATTTGAGTGCTGGTGCTTCATCTCATTGTTTGCTCTTTGATCAGAGTTCTGATGCATTTTTTGCATGACACTATTATTAAAATGTATGCACGTCATATCATTGTGTCATAATGTTTTCGTAATTTGGAGGGTTATTATTTAGCTGTTTAGAGGTCTTAAAGTTGCTTGTTGCTCTGTATGAGTACATTAAGTCGTTGCATTTATTGAAACAACAACAATATATAATTATTGAAGCACTTGGAGAAATTATTACCACAAGTGTTATATAATTTAAAGATATTACAGGCATGGATTTCTTAAACTATAATAAAGGACAGTTTTATATAAATCTACTTGTGGGCCCGAATAAGTTTTATAACTTTTAAAGCATCCCATAGGACCTTATGCCAAGTGTACACCTTAGATACTTTGGAGATGTTTGGGCCTTCACGCCCGGGCCACACTGGGGTGCCACCTCTTTCACATTCATATAAAAAACCTAATGCGTTTATCCTTAACTTACACAAGACTGATTAAGTACAGAATGTATTGAGAAGATTTGAGATGATTTGAAATTAGAAATTCAATAATGTCTGGCCAATGGAGACTATGTATACTATAATATACTCTGAATTAATTTACTGACGTACAATTTGACGGGGTTTCACAAGTCCTTTAGGATATGAGATTACAATCGAACAAGAAGTGTGTTCAGTATCTTGATATGAAGTTCAGTATCTTAGCCTAGCCTAGCCTAGCTTAGCCTAGCTTAGCCTAG
>VOMN01101283.1:0-11751 GCA_014899125.1 Orchestia grillus
CACTACTTGTAACCTTGTCTATATATGCCGTACGACTGCACTAACCTTTTACGTAAAACTAGCAAAATTCTCACGAAACGGGACAGTGGGGTCTGTTGGGCGATGTCAAGTCGAGAGCCGCCAGGAGTGAGGACCCGGTCAGGTCTGACGGCCTTCAGTAGTTCTGGGCTCGACTTCAGGAGCGAGCGAACTGAGAAGCATCTTCTTGGGAAAGAAGGTTACTTTTCTTGTGAAAAGACTATCCCAGTTATGTAGGTATAACTAATGGAAACGCAGGGAGTTGAAATATTTCGTAGAAATTGATAACGACAGACAGTAGCTGCCGAAGTTTCAACTGGGGTTTTATTTTCGAACGTTGCTTGCTTATGAATAGACATGATGTTGAATAATCGTGCGGCTGACATTTCTTGTCAAAGGATAATAAATTTGGCTATTCCTAAAGCTAAATTGTTTATCGTAGTTTTCAAGCTGTGAGAATTGTTTTAGAATAGTTCGATTTGTCATTTATAGAGCCAGATTCCATACATTTAATAGTATTGTGAACTCGAAAAAATGTCCATTGAAGTGGTCAAGCATGAAGAGGTTAAAATCATTTCTGCAACTGTGAAAAAACCTCTGGTAAAGCTTAGGCAATTCTATAAACTACTGAACTTTCCTTCACTGTCGGCGTGGATGGCAATTGCGTCGAACAGCCCTCGTTAAATCTCCGAAATTATTTCAAAAATAACGCAAGGCGATGAGCGTTGAAACTTTGAGGCCTTGTTCTCAAAACGTAAAGACGGGCTGTCGGGCGCTCCTCAAGAGGAGCGTCTTTCGAGAAAAGTTTTCTTAGAGGCAAAAGGTCATTTGCAGGAGGAGTTTGGCACGAAACTTTGCTGTGATGAGTCTGCTCGACATGAGAAAGTTACTCAATTGCAAAATTTCGAGGGTGTTAGCGTTTGTTTAGAGCGTTTTTCCATAACTCATTTTAACATCGAGAGATTAATATATATTTTTTTGAGGTATTGAAAGGGAGAGATGGAATTTTTCGATGTCAAAGGTTAATCTCTTTCCCAGCATGTTCACAGAATAAATCGTGCAATCTTGGGTCGACCTTTTTTATTTGTTGTAGATGCATGCATCGACTCAGGCCTGGTGGGCTCATAAAGAAAAGGTAGAACGAAGGACGAATGAGCTCGTCAGAAGCGTTTATTCTATAATCGCACTTTTGAAGAGTTTGGCCTCCACAAGTTGAGAAAATGAAGGCGAGACAAAACTAGCTCCTCCTTGAGGAAGAAATTTTTTATCACTAATGCAGTACCTACCTTCTTGGTGTGGTACTACATCTTTTGGTGTGGCACTACGTCACTTGGTGTGGACACTACCTGTGCCTTAATAGTGCCCTTTGTGACCTGGGGCCCTTTGTGACCTGGGGCCCTTTGTGACCAGGGGCCCTTTGTAACCTGGGGTCCTTTGTGCTTCCTGCTCCCGTTCTCGTTTTTCCGACCCAAGTAAATCTTTTTCGCCGCCTTGTCGGTAACCAACAATCCGGTGGTGATATCTGAGCCGAGAGCGGCCAAAAATATACGTAGATAATTAGAGATAGTAATAAATGTCTCTGAGAAACCGTTAGACCGGGCCACGCTGGTGTGGACTACGGACGAGCGCCGCCCTCGTCCCGGTAGGGGCAGCGCAGACGGCGAGGCAAGCGACATGAAATTGTTCAAATGTTTACAGTCGGCATCCGAGTTTTAGACGTTCCTTACTACATTGCACCGACGATATAGTTGTAGTGAAAATTTAATATTCTGCCACTAAATTTACTTAGAATGCGTTTACTGTGCATAGTAACCTAATATGTGTTAAAAACTTACAATGGTGCCGATTGAATTCAATTAATGGGTATTCGTTGGTATTCAATTATTCTTATAAAAACATAGTGATAGTAAATTAATTCTCTACTACCCAAGTCGTAACTCATTTTGTTTACTAGGATTTTAATATATTTGCTAAAGATTTTCTTTTCTTTTTGGAATGAATAATTGTTCTCTCTGAACTTCCTTGATGTTCTCGTAAGTTTTTCCTAGGAAAAACTTTCTCGCCAAGACCCTAATTGCTCAAGAGCCTCGGAACATTTGATTACTCAGCATCACTAGAAGCTGCTATCGAGCTTGCACAGGACGTAGCTGCTACTCACACGGCATCTTTAACTTACACGTGCGTCTAGCAAAAGGTTCCAGCACACCGTCTCCCTTTCACAATTCGGAGAGCACAACTCCTGTTAAAGTTTGAGAGGCTTCGAAACCAACGCTAATTGAATCACAGCTTCGCGAGGAAACCAACGCTTTTATGTAACAATTTCTATTCCAAGGGTGGAGCGCTATCGATCTCGAAGCTAGTATCCTCAGTGTGAGATGCTATTCCTAAGTACATAAAGGGAATTGAGGCAACAAATTCGGCGGTAGTGATTTCATTGGTTGGACTAAAAATATTTCAAAGAAACTTTACATATAATTTGACTTTTCCCTAAAAATTCTCCGTGCGTACGACTATGAGTTTGAAAGTCCGGTACTCTTTATGCACAGTATTCAAGATGCAAAATGCGTGGGCCGATGGGGAAGTTTCAATCACGTACCCGTGCAAAAATACTTTCTTCATTTTTCTTTCTTTCAATTTTTTTTCAATATTCTTCAATGTACTCGTCTACTAATTATCTAATGCACAGTCAGTCTAACATTTTCAGCAGATCAATGCAAATTTCTGCCCAACATAACCACAACATAATAGACCGTACCTGACCGTCTATTAGCTTTAACACTTTAAGTGAGGTGTGTGCCATTGGTAGCTCATTTGACTTGTGGGGAAAAAACATCGTCACGTGGAAAGTTGGACGCATACCATAATTGACTGTAAGTATTATTAACTTAAATTGTGAAACAATAAACTAGAATCGCAATCACTTCAAGGACAAGGCATTGCTTTTCCCGTGTTTATCTTCGCAGTTCACGTGCATTTGGAGTCAATTTCCGTCTCTATGTTACAGCTCTAGCGCAAGTGGACGTCACAATGTATTCCCTCGGGTGTTATTCCTCCACCCTGACCCGACACAGCTCGTCTTCCTGCCGCCCAATGGCGAATTATAATCATCACCAGTCAGCACCTCAAGCTTCTAAGCTTTCAGAACTGAGGCCGACATCCTCTATTGGAAATATAAAGGTTCCCGAGAGGAATTCATCAAGAGTTCCTGTCGGTGTGAGCCGACCAACTCCTTTATTGGTCTCCTCATTACGGGATCAATCAGAGCCTGCAAAGACTTCAATGAGTTCAGTACCAGCGAAGTGCCCCTCTTCGACGCCTGGGAACAAACTCACGCGGCGCCAGACGAGCACAAACTCGACTGCCGCGCCTTGTTCGGGGCAGAGTCGAACCCAAATCGCTCCAGCCTCAGGTAATGCTTTTATTTCCTTCAAAACAAGCTCTACCTTCTAAATTGGTTTGATTTTTAAACCCTTTGCATCTACTTTGAATAGTAACGATGAGAAAGTTGCAGACTGAAGTAATTTCTATCAAAACCTGTTTCAGATAGAAGAGCATTTGTAGTAATATAACTGCTACGTGCGTACTGTAGGTTCATTTCACTATAATTGCATGTAATAGATTTAGCAGCTCTGAGGCGTTCCGAGTAGAACATGGTTTTCGCTTAGTTCTTTCTAAAAAAACACATTTCTTTCAAATCTATTGCGCTCTTTGAATGATTGGTAACTGTCATTTAAGGAGTGGAATAAATTGTCCGCATGGAATTCAGTCTGGCACCATTTCCTGATGTAGAAATTGCTGTTACAGGTACTCTTTCTTTTTTCAGGTAGCCAGCGATTGCAAATAACTTCCGAGAAGCGGTTGGTTCCTCAGAAATCCTCAGCAACTATTCAAAATGGATACAAGAAGATTTCTACGAACTCCTATTCATCTGCTTCGACAATGCGGCCAGAACAGTCAATAGTCGTCAAAAAGGCAAAGATTTCTTCCTCTCAGGAGAATATCGATACAGTTCCGAAGCACCGACAATGCACCCAATTAGCTCCTTCTTCTCCTACAACCAGCAAACACGTAAAAACCAAAAACAACGCAGATGCTAGCGTTTCTTCTTTTTTGGCCAATGAGCTGTGCAACACACCTTCGTCCACATCAACGCTTGGCAATTATTCATCCGTGGCTCCTGTTGACGATTTTATGGTCACTGCAGCTTCTGAGGGCCCCTCACAGATGGAAGACGAGCCAGCGTGTGTTTCTTCTGTGTCTTCTGTTGCTGAAGATCAGCCGAGGGTTCGCAAGTCCGGTAAGAAGCTCTTGATATTAGCGTCATCAGAACGCCACGGTGCGATCGAAGAGGCACCAGAATACATGTTTACATCTCCTGATTGCGAGACTTCAGCATTAAATTTGGAGACGGAAAGCAGTGCTGCAAATCGTACAGTGCATCATGGATGCTCGTCTTCTGATAAATATTCATCACCGGAGAGAGAGACTTCTGATGTTAATCTGTTTCTTTCGACCCCTTCTATTGATGATCAACGGGCGATGAATGAGGTTCCCGAATCACTTACCCCTTACTCATCTAAGCGCTTCGTGTGCGAAGTTTCTGGAGTCCCTTCAACGTCCTTTCTTTCTGAACCTCTGAAGTCTTTCACGACGATCTCTGAGCAACAGGGATCCTTTTCTAATGGACTGCATATTGATGAGGAAGGCAACCCAATGGCTGCCAGAAATGATACAGAGCAAAAATTAGAATTTTTTGATTCTCATTTTGCATTTAATGAAGCAGAGCTAAACTCAACAAGTCTTCCAATGCTTCTCCCTCCTATTGAGAAAGTTGAAATGTGTCCCATCATAACAGGCATTTCTTCAAATGAACATCAAATTTCAACTGGCGACAGTTACAAAGTTGCCTGCATCGACATGACTGAGCCGTATGTTCATTTGAAATCCATTTTGAAAACCACGACAAAATATCCCGTGCCCCCTAAGAAAGCTCTGTCTATCCAAGAAGCCCTTGCGTGGTACGTCGCTTATTACTGGAACTACTCGAAAGGCGCTAAAGAGCCAACGGCAGCAGCACCAGAAGCGGCGGCCGGAGCTCCAACTCCTGGAAATGTCCATCGTGCGAAAATTAACGACGGTCGTGCGGTTCTCGATGACGAAGTGAATGATGGTGGTTATTTTTCGGACTCTAAGCCAGAAAACGATGAAATGATTCCAGCTCCGGTTGTCGTGAGGCGAGTTACTTTCGCCGAGCCTATGGTTACCACAGTGCATCACTACATCGGCGCTCAGAAACCAAAACGCACCAGCCCAAATGTGAGCACCGGCAAGAACTCTAATTAATTAGACATCCATATCACTCAGCTGTAAAATTAGTCCACTGTCTCCTTGAATTTGTCTGTCTCAGGTGCTTTGAATTGTTCAAATGGTTGTACATTTATGAGCAGTTTTTTACGAACGTTGCGTCAATATTTTGGAGGAGATAAGCCTCATAAATTATCGACTTGCCTCTTCCTTTCGACTCGTATTTAGGCAGCTTCATTGTGCAGTGTATGTCCCGGACAAAAATGAATAGTATGTGGTGGAGTATTAATCGTAAAGGGACCAACTTGTTTTTACGAGAAAAAACTACGAAAACAGTCGTTCACGTTTCATTCATACGTGTACATTTTACTCTAGCTTTGATTGAAACAAAAAAGAATTTAAGCCTAAATTGCATTATTTATAGTATCTATTATTCTTGACCGTGGTCCTTATAGGGTTAAGGTGATTACTCCGCTTCGTGACTGTTGTTAATGATGCCAGACGTATTTAAATTCTGTGCTCAATTCAGAAGCGACTCTGAGAACGTATATTTTCCAGTGTGCTTCAGGGCCCAAGAGCGTTCCAGAGATGTATAAAATTGAAGACAACAACTCCTGGGTTTCTTCTTTTTGGATTGGAAGTAGAGGAGGGGATATGGGAAGAATAAGGGATATTTTTTTATTTCTGTTTCCAATTTAAATGTGGCGTTTTACCGCACTCGTATTTAGAGAAGGTATTCGTACCTCAGTGTGTCCAGCACAAACGTCTTCTGCTTCATTCTTTGGTTTGCGCCTTATTGAGGTACTCTCTGTTGCTACGTGTTGTTAGAACACTTACGTGGATAACGGTAACGACAGTAAATTTCATGTATAGCGAGCAATAGAATAAGTGATGGTTGAAGCATTAATACTTTTCACGAATAGTCTCATCAAAAGCCCATTCTATTTTTTTTGGTGATAACATACGAAAAACAAAATTATTTAATCTTTTTGTGCTGTATTTCTGAACGTTTAGAGTTGCTGTGCGTGCGTGAGTAGGCTTAATATGTTGGTAGTTATTCTTAGTTTTAGCCAAGAATGTCGGTACTGTTAAGTAACTAGATTTTAATCTTTCAATAATCCAGCAGCATCGAGTGATGATGTTTCATTTGCTCCTCGTGTCAAACTTAGCCGAACTTTACCGGAAAGTTATTACCAAATAATTTGCACCGCATAAATTTGAATTGGAAGAACGGCTCTTCTCTTAGAAATATACATTTTTCTAAGGATGTCTGTATTTTACACACCTTGTTTGACATGATCTTGATGTTTTCAGGCGTGAGTCTAGAGTTAAAAACGACTGCGTAGAAGAGCAGACATGCACGTTCGTCTCGATTGTTCTTAAACTTCCTTTTGTACGCGCACTCGACTGATGCTGGAGCTTTTGTGTGATATTAGAGCCATTAAATACTTGATCCTTCAGAATTTTGTTGTTCCTCCCAATCGTTGTGCAGCTCAATACTACGAAGGCTTCTGATATGTTGGTCAGACCAGCATCATCACTTGCTAAGCAGGTTATTATGTTGGTCAGGCAATCATCATCACTTGCTAAGCCTTGTTATGTTGGTCAGGCAAGCATCATCAATTGCTAAGTAGGTTGTTATGTTGCCTGAACCAACATCATCACTTGCTAAGCAGGTCATTATGTTGGTCAGACAAGCATCATCACTTGGTAAGCAGGTCATTATGTTGGTCAGACCATCATCATTTCCTAAGGAAGTCATGATTTCCGAATTTATTTGAATTCGTCGCAGTGACACGCTTGCTTGAGTTATGACTGGGATTCGTTAACTTAACATAATCGTCCGTATGTGAGGTCGATGGGTGTAGGCACTAGCGCCTACAAGACGAGTTAAGGAATTTCTGCATCCTTCCAAGCAGTGTAATTTTCTCAAGAATTACTTGAGAAAAAAGTTGTATTAATATGACTGAGGGAATAGCAAGAATGTGTCATCAATGAATATGAATGCCAACCCTCGGTTTACGTTCTATTTATACAGGCACTTTTAAAATTTTTAATTTTCTATCAAATCACAGCGTGGGATTGAATTTTTCAGGTGTTAATGCTTAAGAAAGAATCGCGCTTGAAGTTCTTCAGATTTCGTATTTTTTGATTGTATTCTACCGGATATTTGTTGAGCTGTGCGCTCGCCAGCTTAGGTTGCTCAGCATGTTCGACAAATCTAAAAGGGAGCTTTGGCGGTCACTTTCAAATGTGACTGAAAAATCAGAAAACTAGCTATTAAGTGATCAAGATATTCAATACGGACGTCTTTTCTACTCAAACGTCTTTTAGAACCTTTTTTAACCCGCGCTTAATGAGGTTTGAATTTTGAATCCATGAACTTACTGGGATTTGCCTCGTTTTAAATCGGACGGCTCAAATTCCTAGCGACTTCGCTGGTGGTGTGCATTTATGGCGTGCTTGTGCACTTCCAATGCCTTTACTTTTTCTTGCATCATCCATCAGACGTCTTTAGAGGATTACCAGAATGTGGTTTCCGAAAATTTTCGGGGAGGAGTTCAATTCGACTTACGATTGATAATCGTTTGAGGCGTGTAACTGCACACAGTGCCACCGATGCTAAACCAAAGTATGCTCAATTTTGTTTAGGAAATTATTTTCAATCCCTCTTTGCTGACGGAATAAATTCATCATGTATTGGTATTCTCTTCTACGAGTTGAGCATCGCTTGCATTCATACAACGCGAAGGCATTGAAAGAATTTTGTACGTAATACTTTCGTCATACTCTTTTTAATTTAAAATATATTGAGACTTGAGAAAATATTTGTTTTCTCGCGAATTAAACTTGGTAACTGAAATTCATGTGCATTTTCCTGAAGTGGCTTTGCGACTGCTGAACAATCACAGATCGTCTTCGCCGATTTTGTTGTTCTCGGGAGTTGTGTAATCCCTGGTCACCCGATTTGATCTCCTGTGCAAATTTCGCTGTGTCAGATGTCCCTGAATTGGTAGTGCTAATTTTACTGCATCAGTTGTCCCTGAGCTGGTAGAGCTAATCTCACGGCATCAGTTTTCCCTGAATTGGCAGGGCTAATCTCGGAGCATCAGTTCGGCAGTGCTAATTTTTGTGCATCAGTTATCCTTGAGTCGGCAAAGCTATTTACATCGCATCTGTTTAGTTTCATCGTGTCACATCTTTGCTATTTTCCTTACGTCGCATAATAACGATGCGAAAAACAAACACTGGCACCGGTATAGTGTGACAAAACATGTGAATTAAACGAAGTTTGTTATTTCATTTTGCCACATAGCACAAGTGCTAGTGTCGATTTCGCGCATCATACCATTGTCAGCTTCATACAGTATATCACACATTCTCCTGGCCGGTTTCTGCCGCTACTCGAGACCAGCGCCCCTTAGACCTATTGAATCTAATGGCGCGCTCTCGCTCTCCTTCCAGCGAGTTGTGGTGCAGGGAGCGATACGTCAGCTGGCAGAGATAACGTAGCCCCCATGGGGAAGGGTCCGTCCGCATCCGAGGCTGAAACTTGACCAATGCGCACTTGTGACTCTGCAATTTACGACCCTCGATATTCTTCCAGCATGATGTGATAAATTATCCTCGTGGTTTTCCTCCTGCATTCGATTTTCCCGGATATGATCCGGGAATTGATTTCTATTAATGACAACTGAAATTAAAGCACCAGACCCTTACGGACGTCCTCTTATTCTGAAGAGTTGTGGAGGAAGTGCCAGTGTGTCCCAGAATTCACGGAAGTGTGTCTGCAGTTGCAGATACCAAAAAATTTCAGCAATTAAATTTCATTACAAGATTGAACAAAACTTCAGTCTTATGTCATCAAACTACAGAGTAGGGCATATATGTGGGAGCGAGATTTTGAATAATTACTGTATTTTAAACAGTTTTATCTGTTTGATATCAACGTGTCTAAGTAGTCGTATTTTCCACTAAGTAAAATATTTCGTTTAAAATTTATTCGTTTATTTGTTTCATAGCTATGCTCCACCCTTTAGAAAATTAAGCAGCTTCTCTACACTATCAGAATAAGGTATCGTAATTTTCTAGCATTGCGCCCGAGTGAATCACAACTTCCCCCTTAATTCAAACGCTTTAATTAATTCTATGACACCCCTCCAAGGTATGGGATAGCGCCTCGGCAGTAGGGTTAGGTTAGTTAGGTTTGTCTATCCCATGCTACGGAACTGGGAACCCCATGGGAGCACTGTTAGGTTATTTTAGCTTTAGATAAGTCTTCGGGACTTCTGTCTTTCATGCCACTTTGCTTGTCTCTATTCTCACACCTTTTTCGCTATCTCTTCTTTGTTTTTTCTTCCTCTTCATTCTTAATAAATTACTGTTTCTATACGTAGGGGATCCAGTGTGGGAACACACCTTGTACATAGATTCCCCGGTTTCTATAGTTTGTACTTACTGGTCTCTTCGCTGCAGTCTATACCACCACCACCACCACCACCACCACCACCACTCGTACTATATTATACTATGAAATGTTGCGCTGCCGCACTAATAACATTTAATTCTGAGGTGGTGCAGCTGGCGGGCACGAATATTTCGATGAATTACGCAACTCGGCGCCTTTGAAAGCAAACAAAATGTCATCCTGTCAGCTGCCATTAGCAGTTTGAGGATGATTCAAGTATACAAAATTGCATCGGGTCCGTTGAGTGGCAGATTTGGACTGGAGCTAGACCAACGCATTTAGTTAAAGGAGACTGATGGATGAGCCGCTAACCTAACCGATCACAAATGTTGTTGCTTGCATAATGAACCTTTCCGGCATGTCCCACATGTCGACACATCCAGACATGCCTTGCATGTTCAACACATCCAGACATGTCTCGAATGCAAGCACATCCAGACATGTCTTGCGTGACAACACACCCAGACATGTCTTGCGTGACAACACACCCAGACATGTCTTGCGTGTCAACACACCCAGACATGTCTTGCGTGTTAACACACCCAGACATGTCATGCTCACACGATTCATACCCGAGTCCGACGTACATTAATGACAATCCGCTTAGGCTCAGCGTAAACCAAAGTAGCCACCGATAAATTTTTCTTCCTGACAAAAAACGTTTCACAAGACAGCTCTGCTTTGTATTGCTACTAATGGGCGTCACGTGCAGTTTGGTGAGCAGATTATTAATAATGAAACTCGCGCATCGAAAAGAAGCACACGAAGTATATTTGAGTTTAATGTGAAGTCGGGCACAATTTTTCGAATCATTTAACATAATACCCGTTGTGTATTTATTTATATGTTTATATACATGTTTGGTGTTTGGTTCTAAAGGAATAACATAGAGCTAAATTAATTTTTCAGTTATTACATAAAAAAATACTGAAACAACCACTGCATTTCATATTCAGTCAGTTCGTAGCACGGNATTTGTAAATTGGATACTGTATATTAGTATAAGTGTCGAAGAATTTATTAACAAAAATATTCACGGAAGTTAGTGAAATTTTCGACTCAGTCAAAATATCATTTTACGGGCAGTTAAATTAACGTTTCTTATGCAAATTTTATGAATATATATATATGTATTTATTTGTAACGGCCCAAATTGGACAAATTCTATTTACTAATGCAATGAAAAAATAACGTTACAAATTTCAATTTGCAAATTCATATCTTTAACGAATGCAACGTTTATATTTGAGTTTATAACAAAACTTTTTATTTAATATTGATCCTAATCAACAATTATTAAATCATGTCATTTTATAATTTTCAATATATATTCATCAAAATTAGTTATTTCACTTATGTTCATTTAAACACAATTTTTTTTAACGGGAGTGCATACTAGTATCAAATAATTCAGAATTAATTTTATCGTTAGTTTGATAACATTTCGTTGCAGCTAGAGGCGTCCAAAATGGAACCCTTCGCGTAACTCAGGCAGCCAAGCCGAGCGTGGACTTGAATGCCAGCGGTCCCTTCTGCTGGGAAAGTGTGCGTTGCAGGAACAGCGAGTCAGGAATGCTAGGCCTCTTTGATTGCGTCATCAGCGTAAATTCTCATACGGACGATCGCATTAGGGCCACAATAAAAAATCGAGTCATTTTTTACCTTTCTCTGTGTATCGCTAGGTACTGATCGTCCTTAGTGTTTTGATGACCTCTTGAATGAAACTCAAAAGTCTTAGGAATAATAATGTTTTTTTCTTGTAATTTTCATACGTAGCACTAGAGAAGGATGGGTGGCTCTTAGTGAGAAACAGGAGTTTCACTTTCTTAAAATTCTGTTGTGTGCCCCCTTGTTAGATTGATATTTCATTGAGTTAAATTAGTGAAGCACCGATTTTCCTTCGGCATAATCGTGTATTTCATTGTATATTTTTTTGATTGGTAACGTGACATCGAGCGGAA
>VOMN01101284.1:0-12533 GCA_014899125.1 Orchestia grillus
CACTGAAGAAGAATTTTTTATCAATCCGAAACGTCTGATTTTTAAAATATTTTTAGCCACCTTTGTGCTCCTTCTTATCCTACATGCAATGTGATTCAAATAGAACAAAGAGAAGGAACTATTTAGCATGGACGATAGATAATGGTGAATTTGTGCAAAAGGTGTGATCTTACACAGGATCCCCTGTACATAAAAGCAGCAAGTTAAGAAAGAAGCGGAAGAAAAGACAGAAGAAACAGTGAAGAAGGTATGAATACTTAAAAAACCAAAGTGGGCATGGAAGATGAAGTTCCGAAACCCTACCTACAGCTCAGGTAACCTAACAGTGCCTCCTGGGGTCACCAGGTCCCATAGCATATGATAGACAAGCCTAACCCTTTTGTCTATCCTGTGGCACCTGAGGGAAAAATAATATCAACTTACATTCGCTAGATGTTTTTCACCCGCGCCTGACTCTGGCTCAGATATTACAGCCTGGTGTCCTCAGAATATAACCAAAAACTGTCTCTCACCTTCACCAATGTAACTCAAACCAATCAATTGTAGGCAAACAAGTGTTTGTTCCACATACAATTTATCATCATAAAAACTTAATGGTCAGAAGTAATTCAAATTCAAATTTCTCCTAAAACTAATGATTTATAAAAAGCTTAGAATTAAAATTTCGATGTGAAAGGTTTTCATTCTACAATTTTCTTGCAAGGACAAAAATTATCCAACAACTTGGGCTAATGTAGACAAACTTTGCATGTTCAATAGACTAGTACTAGCAGTAGTGATAGCAGCGCTTCAGAAACTCAGACTATTTCGCACCGAAAGAGTATGGACGCACCATTTAGTATGGACGAAGGAGAACAAAGAATCTGTGCACAAGGTATGTTCCCACACAAGATCCCCTGTGCATGGAAACAGCGAGTTAAGAAGGAAGAGGAAGAAAAGACAAATAAGAAATAGCATAGAAGGAATGAAAACGGAAAGAAGCAAGTGGGCACAAAAGATATAAGTCCCAAAGGTTTATCTAACGCTGAGGTAGCCTAACCGCTCCCCTGGGGGCGCTAGTCCCCACAGCATAGAATAAACAAACCTAACTAACCTAACCCTATTACCTATGGCCTATCTTATGCCCCCTGAGGAGGTTCAATAGATTAACTGCAGCTTTTCTTATGCTTTTACATACAGGTAAAGGCAATAAGAAATATCAACACAAATACATACTACAGAAGTGTGGATAAGGATTATTACATACAAATTACTATACAAGCCCAATGATGAAATAGGTATTTCACTCATTTCCTATTTGATGAGAGTAAAAATCAATCACATAAATGAGTAAAAAAATTTACTTTGGCTTTGTTCTAGGGGTAGAAGCACTGTTTTCCATCTTTCTTATTACTCTAGGAAATAAAATAAAAAATAAAATGCTAAAACTTTGCTTTTGGGTCTGGTCCACAAATTTAAATCTTCAAATTTGTCTTTCTTCAACATAATACCAAATATAAATAGAACCAAAACATAATACATAAGCAAAGTTCCATAGACATAATTAACATTTTTCTTGTTCTTGTTGAGAATATTATAGGGGACCACAAAGGGTCACTTCAAGTAATGATCAAACAAGACAAGGCATTACTAAGAAAGCCAGCTTGTCACAAAAACCTTCATGCTAGAGGGAGTTACCACAATTTATGCAAGTTAACCAAACACTTTCACTGTTGCTTGAAGTCTCAATTAAAAAATGTGTAATCACATCAATAACAGTCCAGTCATGCTTTTTATCAATCCCTGCTGGATAGTTAATACCTGCATCACAGTCACCTTCAGCACTTAATAGCAAGCCACTGAAATTTTCCATCCTGCTAATAAATCATACCAATATTTTTCTGCATGATCATACTTGCCAAATTCATGTGTTCAACTATTTCTTTAACTTTATGGTTATAATGCATATGCAACCTAGTTTTAACCTCATTCTAACTCTGAGTGGACTCGTGCACACATAGTCTTACACACGACTTTCAAAACTTCACTTATCTGATACTAGTATTTGTCACATTCTTTTTGACTTTTTCAGGGTTGATCTGCCAAGATTTTTCTTCATGTTATTTGCCATTTCTTCAATATATATTTTATCTTTCTCTACATTTCTTTTTGTTTTTTGCAGTCTCATTCAGATCCACCACCAACTAGCCATCCATAAAGAATATGCAAAACCTTTGCAATGTGGAGTTTCATAGCATATCTATGGAAGACTGTCTTCCACACTCACATGCCATTAAAAACCTCATTTGACTAAACTTTTATGTAGCACATGCTCAATTTGTACTCTGCCATTCGTTAGTGCTTTTAATATTGGTTTAGGAAACAAACTTCACTCAAGGTCACCTCTTATTACCTTAACAGCTATCCATTTTACAGCGCCCAATGTCAAATGGCCTACCCGATTCTGAATCACTCCAACTTTTCAAGGCCACATTCCTTTCATTATACATTTTACATCATACTTGACTCAAAGTACTGCAACTTGTCTACTTCCACTTCTCTTTAACATATCCATTTGCTCTCTAATTCTTCATATTGCTCTATCTTTTACACCACTGCATAGCTTTAGCCACACTTTTACTTTTGGCCGTTGAGCATCTATTTTTTCTTTGCATACAATCTTGATACTTGATCTCTTATTTGTTCTACAATTACGCCGCCTATATTCTAGTATTCCTTTCCTCTTGGTCTCATTCCCATTAGTACCCATAACTTCATTTCTTCAGTTCAATTATGTCAAAATTAAATTTTACATAAAGATCTTAGTCAACAGATTTTAGGATCCCAACACAGAAATTCTGGCAATGCTTTGGCATTTTTCTTAGAATTTTCTGCATTCTCAATGGTAATGAACAAATGTAAATTAAATTAGGTTAGGCTAAGTTATGAAAGGTTCTGCTATATATAAATGTAGGAGTATAATTGTGGTAGACAAAACATGCCACAAAATCATAATTATATCAAAATCTATTTGTGTTGGGTTTCATATTTATAATAAATGGGTAAAAATATATTATAAAAGTTACATCCAATACATTTCTGTGATAGAGATCCTAATATAAAAATTAACCAAAATGTTAACTAATTCTTAGCTATTATAAAAACCACTCCTAATTCTTGCTATGACTCAAAAACAATAATAACAATATCATCAATATATAACAAAGAACATGAAGATGCACCCTAAACCAATCATTTGTGAGTAAACAGCTAATTATTTCATATTGATTACAAACAGTAAGAAAGAGTTCAATTCTTTCTCACTCATGCAACATTTTTTACATATTCTTTTTGGAGATCATCTAACCTTTACACAGTGTTTGTATTTTCATATAAACTTCTTAAAAATGCTATCTTCCAAAGTTCCAAAAGTCCCCATTAAAACACATATTTGTCAAAATATCAACCAACCTCAACTAGTTCACTCTGTTATGTACATTACCATTAAAAAATATCAGATTCATTTTTTCATTCTTTTTTTACACTTTCAAATAGTTCACTTACCATTGGCAACTTGTTTTTATTACTTCTGTTCATTTTAACATAATCTTTTTCTAAACCTATTACTCCCAGTTTTTCTGTCAGTTTCATTTTATCATTCAAATTCTACAGAAAATCTGACAGACTGTGGCTGGCAATGCAATTTATATTTTCCTTGGTTCTTTCATCAACATACTCATTCACTCTTTTGCACCAATACTAAGATACATAGCATTTGTTCAACACATCTAGAGCTCTTTTGCTTTCCCATCTCTCAACAAACAAAGGTTCCAACATTCTTACTTCCCTCATACTTTCATGCTATCAGAATAATTCAAATGGAATTATGGCAGGTCCGTTAGCTTTTTTTACTTCTTTTAACACTTTCAACCCCTTCACATGATATGACTGTTTCATTTAAAATTTATGTTTGCCAATTGAAATACTATTTGTAACTTTTTAACTTATTTTTCATTGTTTTCTCTGCAATGCCTTCCCCATAAGTGTTCAACTGCTTCCAACATTTGCATGTTCTCAGTCACCGTTAACTAGTTAGCCCCAATTCAAGCACGTTCATTTCATAACATCAAAAGGTATCATATGTATGCGCAAGCTGTACACATACGTTTCTCATTACTCATTTTGCGTAAACACTGAAAAGTAAAGTGTGAAAATTCAGATTACCTTTACCTTCAAGAAAAGTTCAATTTCGATTAGATGTAATTTGAATTGAAGCTTTTGCAACACCTGCATACTCCTTACGAACTCATCTCTCATGAATTTGAACTTCATGCGAGGGTCATGATGTAACTTGACTCGGATATAACCCAGTGTAGCGGAACAAAGCCTTTGTCCGCAATGAACCTCCTCGAAAGTGTATAAGAAAAACGATATCTGAGTAATACTAATCCGTGTTTTCAGTTGTTATTTTGACAGCAAGGATGTTCTTCAGAACATGATAGGTGTCACTGTAAAAGTTTTGATAATATGGAACTTTTTTCAGCGCTTTTCATATACATAAGATATTCTGTGTTTTCAATGCAAAACATTTGTGTTGATGTTCACAATTTTTGGTGCTATTATATGGTCAAGTTATTTTGTGGTTCAATTCAGAATTTACTATTGTTCTCTCAGCTCCATCAACAGCTCTTGAAAAAAGTTCTTTGACACTACTGACATTTTAAAACTGTTGAAATAAATTTGCAAGAAAAAACAATTCACGACTTTCATCTGAATAGCAGATAGTCTATTATCAATGTGGCCAAAACTTATGTCCTTGATAGCATGCAGCTGTCAACAAAAAGTCTACGAATTTTCAATGGGCATATCGACCCTACAAACTGCAACAAAAGCTGACTGGAGTTACCAGGATCAACACCGCTTTGTGACAGTACAATTAAAATCCTTGATTTAAGTAGAATCTTCGTAAAGCTCTCATTTCTTGCCCATAGCATTCTTTACAGTTGGGTGCACTATTCCCCCAACTCAAACTCCTTGCAGATTTTTACCAAATTGAACTTTATGTGCAATAAAAATACATATGTAACGTTCACATTGCGATCTCGTAACTTTAAATTAAAAATGGGACGTTTACTTATTAAAAATTACCGTGAAAATATTTGCTTATCCTTGCAAGTTCGTATAGGGTTTATGGGCTGCCGAGTTGTCAAGACTGGTCAATTTTTTTATTAAATTATTTCAGAAAAAAGATTTGAAGTAACGTTCTACCTTTTTATATAAACCAATAGCTAAATAGAATTAACAGATCAAGAAGCAAAAATCTTCAGTCAATAATATAACGTTTACTAAAAATGTGGATTAAAAACTTCATATAAATCTAACTAAACAACGTACAAATCAGCAGAAAATTTATCAGAAGCAATTGTAGCAATTTTCTTTATTTCAACACAGTGAACTTGAAAATTCTGCAGTAGTTAGTAACAAAAACGTAAATTTAGCTATCTGATGTCACATTCCTTGTAGAAAATGCTAGTTCAAACATGATCTTGGCAGCAAAGTTCGTTTTGTGTATGAACAGATCCGTATGCAAACCAGAAAAGAAATAGAAACAAGCAATGGCATATCAATATCGTCATGGTGTGAATTTTATTTTTGTTTTTGCCTTTAGAATTGTTCACTTTACCTTTCATTCGTGGAGATGCTTCCGCAATGACTGCGCTCTGTCTGTAAAAAAAAAAAGTTCGTTGAATCAGCGCTGCACTTGGGTAAAAACTTTCGTCTAAATAAATAGCGTCATTTGAAACAACGTCGTTACATTTGTAAGACTTGTGGCCAATTTTGGGAATAAATGAAAGTTAGTAGAGTTTTAGATTATCATTTCGGGTAAACATTATTAAAAAACTGTTCAACACTTTTGGTCCTGACAGTATCGTCAGGGACCATGCAAATTTTAAGATAGCATTCTACTTGGTAGCATTTGTTGTAACCCTCAAATTAATCAAATTAAAAATATTAATTCCATCAAAACAAATGGAAAATTAACAACCTAACCCTGAGTCAACTGGACATGTTACTCAGACTACAAATAACCAGCTTCAATCTCATGTTTATTGAAAAATTGTGAAGTTAAATTACACTGGCTGAAAGGATTAATGGGAAAAGAAAACGTAAAAATACAATAATATGTGTTTTTATTTAACAATCTCAAGAAAAATATCGTTTGGAACCTTGTTATGCAGCGCATCAACTGACATTTTATAAACTGAAGTATACAAAGAAAATACGTTTATAAACTAACGTTGAAGGCAAAGATACAGTAGTGTGCAAGGGCTGGAAAAACTACAGGCGGTTGCTCGAGGTTATGGGACTACAATTTTGAGACACTAATATAAATCCCCAGCGCAAAAATTCAGAAAAGAATTGCGATACTTACCTTCAATGTTCTCTCAGAAGTGACAGAAATGTACTGCTCTAATACACGAGTATTTGAGTTTCAGAAGTATTTTTAGAATCGAAGAAACACTTCACACCGTCATACCTAAACTACACCAACACTCCTGAATTGAATAGCTGCAACACTAATGACTTGTTCTGCATCAACACGCCTGACATGAATTGTAGCAACACTCCTAATATGAATGTTAGCATCACTCCTGACATGAATTGTAGCAATTCTATTAACATGAATTTAAACAACACCCCAGATATGGATTGCAGTGAAATACTTGACACGAATTGCAGCAACATTCTTGACATGAATTACAACATTCGTGATATGAATTACA
Organism: Orchestia grillus; assembly: GCA_014899125.1. Lineage (NCBI taxonomy): Eukaryota > Metazoa > Arthropoda > Malacostraca > Amphipoda > Talitridae > Orchestia > Orchestia grillus. Next base: position 6,765 of record VOMN01101284.1, read on the forward strand.
GCAACGCTCTGCACTTGAGTAGTATAGTAACATGCCTTCGTGCTTGAATTATCTTAGCCCCGTTTCTCTGCTCCCAGTAAATCTGTTGTAGAACGCCTCATTGTCCAAAAAATATTCGTATTTTTTCGATAGTACAGTGCATGATTTCATTCGTAAATCTGAATAACTGGGAATAACTGTGTTCAATATTATCTAAATATTCTAAACCCTATGATGATAAGGTCTGCTTTCCTTACTATAAGTTCGTTGACTTTTTATTCGTCTTATGGAGCCGAACAACGTATTTTGATAATGCAACAGCAACAGCACGATAATTTTCACGTCAGTTTTTCGTCGATGCTAATCTGTTATCAATTGAGGGCATACTTGCTTCGATCCTTATCGACCTCCACCTGTAGCTCCAAGGCATCAGTCAGAGCCCCGTTCCTGGCACAATCGGTGCCATTTGTGGACCTGAGCTTACATGTTTTAGAGCTCTAACTAGTGATGAGCAGTAGTCCTGATGCTGTCTATCCTGAATCTCAATATTAAGTAACTCTACTCAGTGTAAATCAATACGTGCTAACTCTTACATTAAGGTGTCTTCTGAAATCCAGATTTCTCACTGATTTTACTCGTGGGAGAGGTGAGTCACTTTACTGGTAGTGCTTTTATGAATAACGAATACATGATCTTCTGCTCATAAACTGAATATATTTTACCGAACAGTTCTTATTGCCTACCTAGAAAATTTTGTTTGCAGGTACGGAGGGCTATCTGCTGTGAAGGGAGCTACACCTCAATACCTACATTCAATGAGAAGGAAATTTATTGAAATTTTTATTTGTTGTTGAGGTTTGTCGTTCGAGGTGATTACTCTTAGGTCACCAATGCCTTAAAAGACAATCGAACTGTACAGTGAGCATGAGGGATGAAACTCAAATGGGATCGACTTTAGGTTTAAATTGTGTATTAGCGGTCAAGTTGTAGTTGTAGTAGTAGTGAAAGCAGCGCTTCAGAAACTCAGTCTATCTCGCACCGAAAGAGTAGGGACCATTTAGTATGGACTTAGGAGAACGGGGATTCTATGCACAGGGTGTGTTCCCACACAAGATCCCCTGCGCATAGAAACAGCAAATTGAGAAGGAAGAGCAAGAAAAGACAAATAAGAAATAGCGAAGAAGGAAGGAAAACGGAAGGAAGCAAAGTGGGCACGAAAGACAGAAGTCCCGAAGGCCTATCTAAAGCTGAGGTACCCTAGCAGTACTCCCCTGGGGGCGCTAGTCCCCATAGCATAGAATAGGCAAACCTAATAAACCTACCTCTATTGCCTATGGCCTATCCTATGCCCCCTGAGGGGTATTAGCGGTCAAAAATTGGATTTTTCCTAGTGTCAAATGTTTCGGTATTAAATAGACAGATGCAGGTAAAAGTTTCCGCACGCTAAAATTAAATAGACAGATGCAGGAAAAAGTTTCCGCACGCTAAAATTTAATAGACAGATGCAGGTAAAGTTTCCGGACGCTAAAATTACGTAGAAACACAAAGCGCTTAGATTCCCCTTCATCCTGCTATGTTTGTTGAATAAATAATTCATTCTGTTTTAGTTAATGAAACGAGCGCATATGTAGTATCACAAAGATCTCCAGCATTATGAAAAAAGGATGTGAAATTTCGAGGGAGAGGGAACACTGAGAAATTTTAAGACTTGAACTCCCTTTATAAAAAATAATGGAACACAATCATCTTTAGCAATGGAACGATTATTTGATCTGATCTTTTGTAACATTTCAATAACATAAATAGTATCCCTCTTTCATCATTAAATTTAGCGATCGTCAAGGAAATTTCATGATAAAATGAAGAAGTTTTCAGCCAATACTGCACGCATAAAATTGTAGATAGAACTTCAAAATACATATAGAACATCGACAAGAAAAACATGGATCGACATTTTTTCGTGCGCATACCTGAGGATGTAGGAACCGATGCTTTCATTTCGAAATTTTACTCGTATGTAGCAGGTAGGATCGCTCAAATTAGCTATGTAGGTAATAGAAGAACAATGCAGGATACCAAAGTCCTGCTACTAGCCTTTGTTCTTGAGGAGTGTGAGTGTCAGACTTGAGTCACAGACATGAAACAACGGCACGCAAGCGAAAACAAGATAACGACTGAGTGTGCACTGTAAGCCTACTTCCTAAACGATTAGCTGACCAACAGCACAAACGGGGGGAACAATTCGTGACCATTGGGCCGCGTGGTATTCTTTAAGATGGCGAGAATTGATGGGTCTCGTTCGCGAAGAAGTCTTGCCTTGGTCCATGTTTCGAAACGGCTTTAACCCATTCCCCTGTAAATTTCCTGACAAAAACGTGTAAGTGTCAGACGATATTTTTACTTGCTTTAAATGTATGATTTCACTCAATAGTAATCGACTTTACCGAAAGAGAACAACGAAGGACGAGTATACTCCAGCTTCTTTAAAAAAAATCGAAGATTTGATGAGTTTAGTAATCAAAAGTTGCAATATGCTGATTGGGTAGAGTCGAATTAATTCGTTTCTGCCCGGAAATAGGTTAAAGCACTCTAACGAAAGTTCAAATAACAAAATTCATCCTTCCATCTACCTCTCTGCAGTTGAACTTGAAATGAAGCCCTCGGAGGCTCCTCGAACGTCGAGTTTTCTCGTCAGGCTGACCGTACTGCTCACCTTCTCCAGCCAGGTGAGACTTACGATGAAACTTGATCGAACGATGATGCAACAGTCCTGGCGGATTTACAGATGATCTACTCAGTCGGAAGATGCTCTTGTCCTTAAATATTTAAAATAATGAAAGAACACTTTTTTATGAAGTAACCATGTATGTATACATACGAGTATTTTCTGGTGTAACCCTGCATGTATGCATACGAGTATATCTGCGATGAAACGTGTAGCTCTATTGCTAATTTTACGATAATTTTATTAAATGTCGCTGTAACATTCATTCCGATGCTAATTTTCATAAATTGCGAAGAATTTTCGATTGAACCAGTAAGGATTTTCTTGTACGATGCTGCATATTAGCGTTCAGAGAATGACTCGCGCTGCTTTTATCGATATGAAGGACATCGGCAGCAGACATATCTTACAATCTTTGGCTTTCAAACCTTTGCCAATTTTATCACTGATTCATGAACATAGTATCGGATTTATTTCGAACTTGACTAAAAATCATCCACAAACTTGCGCAACAACAGGTTGGCTGGTTAACTGAAAGCTCTTGATTAATTTTGAAAGTAGGTTACACAAATAAAAATAAAATTCATTGTGTGAAGATATTTGGTCGAAATTTAAGCTTATAAAATTGTAAAATTAAGTTAATCCTTGCTGGTGATTAAAAAATACCGAATGCCGACTAAGCGATACAGCGTTCGCTGTTCCAATTTCGATTCAATTGTGCCTGATTCACAATGAATCCATGATAGTGAGGTTGTGAAACCTAGCGGGGACTGTACCTATGAACTAATTGCCATTTTTCCCTCCGTGGGAAATAAATTTTCACGGTGAGGAGTGTGCAAGGAGATTAGCATATAGCTGTTAATTGGTTTTAATTTTTTAAAATGTCTTTTTTTTACGTTTTAGAATACTTTTCTCGCTTCTGTAAGGCAGGCAGAGATATTGTGTCCATAGGAATACAAAATATCCAACGCTTAATTTAAAATAGGTCTATAATTTTTAAGCGGATGCTCCTTTCCCTACGATTTTTCCCGTAGGATTATTTTGAATATAGAAAATTTAGTTTAATGGCTACGAAAGAACCTCTAATTTTGTTCTTATGTATGAAACTTCAACTAGCAAAGCTTAATTTTTATTTTTTGAACCACAAATGAGATTGGTTTGCGAACATACCTGAATGATGTATTTACATGGGGAGCAACAAAAAAGACGAATCGAATGTTAAAAGTCATAACTAAGAAATTAATTGACCTTAAAAGATAAAATGAAAACCAAGTAAAGGGTTATTGGTTATAGTATTTTAATTTCAGGCGACCAAATTTGTATAATATTCAGGTATTTCTTAAGTATTCACAACCGACTAGTGAAGACAGGTCAGCTACCTAGACAGCTGCAAGTTTTCCAACACTATTCAAATTACTCATCAATCAGAGTTAAAAAAGTAGCCAGTAAAGAATGCAAAGTTATAAACATTAATAACAAAATATGTTAACATGCTATAATTCACTAAAGCGAGTTGTCAGAGAAAATATCTTTTCCGTAGACCAAGGTGTTCTCGTTGAAGTAATTTCAAATTCATAGAAAACGCTGAATTCAGTAACAAAGAGGTTATTGCATGTTCCTGTCATAATCCTCATAAAAATTTGCAATATATCTTTTACGTGATCTTTATTTCACTTTTTTAATGCCATTTGTTTTTCTAAGCCATTGTTAACTACCTATTTAAGATCATTCTTTTCTGGGCACCTGTGTCATAACATGCGAAAATTTTTTCCAAAATTATTCACAATGCTAAAACTATTGTTGCTAAAGTTGTAAAGCTATCAGCAAAACCTATGGAACTGATGTTTCAACTTTCAGGCTAGTCTAAGACTTGAAACAGAACTTCAGAAAATTAATTAATGGCTGTTCTGTACCGCAGGTCTGGAGTCGGAGTTTCACGGTCGACTACGACAACGACTGTTTTTCTAAAGATGGCGAGTGCGTCCAGATTGTATCGGGCACCATCCATTACTTTCGTGTTCATCCCACGGACTGGACTGACCGTCTCAGCAAACTCAAATACGCAGGATTCAACACCGTCCAAACGTACGGGATAATTTTCGAATCTTTTATCCATTGACTAATATTCTGAGTTCCTCAACATAACTGCATGAGCTCTAGCTCAGGGGTCGACAACCTATGGCTTGTGAACCAGATACGGCTATCTTGATAACTGCATCTGGCTCGAAGACAACTGTTAACTAACTTATCTTTTATTCCGATAAGATCCATTTAGATAAATTCTGTACAAAGCGCATGATATGATTTCCAAGTATATACATTGAAATATTTTATTTTCCTGTTTCTCACAGCAAAACAGGTTTCCGATTTCATACTCAGTGTGATCGTTATCGAAAAACTTATATTTAGCCATAAGGTTATGGTAACGAACTTCTTTGACTTGTGATTGTGACGAGAGGAAAGTGGAACTGAGAAATATTAAAATGATGCTTAAGGGAAATCGGTGTTCTACTTTGCTCTTGGTGTTGAATTTCTTTTTCTGTCTCCCAGGTACATAGAATGGGCAAGCCACGAGCCCGAGAAAGGTCAGTACGACTTCTCCGGCATGAACAACTTCACCGACTTCGTAGTAAAGGCGGGACAACAAGGACTCATGGTTATTCTTCGTCCTGGGCCCTTCATTGATGCTGAAAGGGATATGGTTCGTACTACACCTTACGAAGCTAGCTTTTTTGATGGGCTTGTTGCTTTATTTTAATGTGCGTAATCAGTATTTCTGTATCATGGCGATCTCTTGTGATCATTGAGCAATAAGAAGAGCTTCCTCAGAAGTCTATCCCGCTGTGAGGGTTATGTTCCTTTCTTGAAACGGCCGAGAGGTAAAAAGCCAGGGTGCTAACACGTTATTTACCTAAGAAAATTGTTTCATTTGTAGGATATTATACGAGTACGAGAGGCAGTCAAAAAGTTCTCAAATATCTAAAATTTCACAGTTTGTAATGTTTTACAAATTCACGCACGGTCTGTTGTGTACAATATATTTACCCTGTATTTCTAGGCAGTCG